>MJUT01028714.1:21676-31769 GCA_002080005.1 Gigantidas platifrons | reverse complement strand
ATAAAAGTATGTGCCGTAGCAAATTTTATGTAGACCGGAAGTTTTTTTTTTAGGGGTGGATTTGAGTTTTTTATGAAAAAGGATTAAAGATAAAAAAAAAGTTACTTTAACAAGATAATATGTAGATTTTTTTTCATTTTCAAAGTTTATTTTTGATAGGATTTTCACACAGGGGCTTGAATCGCTTTCATAGAGGTCACGCGGCCTATATACTCCTATATACTAACAAGGGATGTAACGCCCAACGTAGCCAAGCCACTACCAGTTCTGTTTCAGGCTTGAACAAAATATTAAAAAATCACACATTCAAATAATCTTTATTGTCATTCATTAGCATATTGATTTATCTTTCCGACAAGACATAATTTTTCACAACTGCTTCACTCTAGAAGTCAGAGCACCCCTGCAAGCTTGACACTTTGCTCGAAAATATGCCACCAACGTTTTGCTATGGCACACAGTCAATGGTAAAACTCCAAGATTATAGAGCTGTCATCTGATTGGTTAATATTTCTCACGACACGGTAAGTGTTTTTACCTACTCGTAACATATAAAAAATATTGTAAATGATTTTTAGTTATATTATAATCATATAAAATGACTTCTAAACGTAATTCTCACTGAAATTTTTTTTAATTTTAACCAATCAGATGGCAGATTTCATTTCCTGCTGTGTACTCGTAAACAATGGCATCCACGATTTGAAAGGGGTCGTACCGGACTAAAAAAACGTGAGTTACCGCTGTTCGTCTGCACTATGTGAACTGTTCTGGTGATAGTTGAGTCGAAGGCGTACATAGGTATTTACGACAGTCCGGATTTATGCGGATATTGTCCGCAATTGTGCTTTATAGTCTTGGAGTTTTGCCGTTGACTGTGTGCCATATCAAAACGTTGGTGACCAATTGTCGAGCAAAGCTTCAAGCTTGCAGGGATGATCTGACTTCTCGAATGAAGCAGTTGTGAAAAATCATGTCTCGTCGGAAAGATAAATCAACATGCTAGCGAATGACAACAAAGATTGTTTGAATGTGTGATTTTTTAAATATGTTATTCAAGCCTGAAACCGAACTGGTAGTGGCTTGGCTACGTTGGTCGTTACATCCCTTGTTAGTATATAGGAGTATATAGGCCGCGTGACCTCTATGAAAGCGATTCATGCCCCTGTGGATTTTCAGACCCCCGCCAAAAAAAGATGGGGGTATATATAGGACTTCTGCTGTCCGTTCGTTCGTCCGTTCGGTCGTCACACTTTTACGTCTCTCCGACACACGTTTTAATTTTGCTCGGACGGGGTTATCTATTAGTGAACTTTGACCACTGCACTTCTTTTTTTATTTTAATTCCTCTCCTTTCAACAGACTTGACGTTGCTCTTATGGTCCCCAAATTTAAAAGAAGCGGCAGCCACTAAGTCAAAAGAACAGATTCCCGCTGAATAAATGCATAGTATTCTTGTTCAATGGTGATCAAATCCTATCCTTTCCTGATGAAAGACAGACATGTGTGGGAAGTCGTCTAGCATCGTAATTCTGAAAATAGTTTTGATTTCTATTAGGCCCCTATTATTTTTTTCTTCCAGTTTCTTCATATCAGTCTATTTCGTTTTGTTTTCGTTGATTTCGTTTTGCTTTCGTTGGTTTCGTTCTATTTCGTTATCATTTCGTTGATTTCGTTTCGTTTTTGTTGATTTCTTTTCGTTTCGTTTCTATTTCGTTTCGCTCTTTATAGGTGCCCCCATTTATAATATATAACTTACCATTCTCTATCCAGAGTTGTCGTTCCTGCTACGCTACACAACATCTCTGTCAACGCTCATTTCACAAGATTTTTGTAAAATTTAGAAACAGTAAAACAAAATCTACTTAAGATTGTTTTAATTATTGTAAATATCAATAAAGATGAAAATAAATCACTCATTCCAATCAATTCTCTCTTAAAAATGATTTTCCCCCACTTCTTGGAGAACTATTTTGCGGAGGTAAAAATTAAAAAGTTAAAAACGATCACAAATCATTTTCTGTTTCTGCCTGGTAATGGCCACAATCATCTAGCTGATTATAATGCCATGACTTAGGTGCGCATACGGACCCCACCCCCCTTTCCCCCAAAAAATTTAAGAATTTAGTTCAGCTTTGTCAGTGAGTCTTTGAATGCCTCGACTGACGGCGCTGTTACTACCCCAGGAGGGAAGGCGTTCTAGTCCCTGATCGTAGGTGGGAAGAACGAATACTTCCTATAGTAGCTGACTGCTGATGGTATCTGGAAGCTATTGTCGTGCATGTTTCTCGACAGACGTTTGGGTGGTATTAGACGTCCTTCCTTCGGAATAGCTACTTTCTCATTGGTGATCTTGTACATCATTGTTAGCCTTGCATCTTTTCTTCTTTGTTCCAAGGATTTCCATTCAAGGTGTTCTAGCATTTGGTTTACACTTGATCTATTATTGTGGCTGTTGGTTACATATCTTGCTGCTCTTCTTTGGACCATTTCTATTCGATCGATCTCTGTCTGATGGTAAGGATCCCAAACTGGGCTGGCGTATTCTACTAATGGACGAACCAATGCTTTGTATGCGTCTTGCTTTAATGTGGTAGAACCTATGTTCAGGATGCGTTTTAGAAATCCGATAGTTCTAATTGCTTTATTACAGATGTTGTTGACATGGTCGTTCCATCGGAGATCTGATGTAAATGTGCAGCCTAAGTATTTAGCGCTTTCCACAGTTTTGAGAGTGTCCATGTAATTTGTAAGATGTTGGTATCGTATTATTTTTTCTACTGATGGTTAGCACATTGCATTTGTCCGGATGGAAGGACATTTTCCATTTTGCAAGTCATTAGAATCCTTGTCAGATGATATAGTGAGATACGATATTGTGTCATCAGCGAATAGTCGGACGGTAGATATTATTCCTTCGAGCATGTCGTTGAGGTAAAGCAGGAATAATGATTGCCCAAGTACGGATATTTGTGGTACTCCTGACTCTACATCAATGTGTGTTGAGCTCTCTCCATCCACTACTACTGCTTGTGTGCGGTTGTATAAGAAACTAGCGATCCACTTGTTGATGTTCCCTCGGATTCCATAGTGTTCTAGTTTGTGTAGTAGTAGGCTGTGGCTGACCTTATCAAAAGCTTTGGAGAAATCCATTATCAGAATGTCTGTCTGTTTTCCTGCACTCATGTTTTTGGTGATATCATCCACAAATTCCATTAATTGGGTTTCACATGATCTTTTTCTGCGGAAACCGTATTGTAGTGAGTAGAGGATATTGTGACGATCAGCATGTTTCATAATATGGCTGGTAATTATGTGTTCTAGGAACTTACAGCAGATACACGTGAGTGATATTGGCCGATAGTTTTCTGCTTTATACTTCTCTCCCTTTTTAAAGACTGGGCTTACGTTGGCATTTCTCCAGTCTGATGGTACCTCCCTTGTATCAAGTGACTTCCTGAAGATGATCGTAAGGATAGGGGCTATCTCTGTCGCTAATTCCTTCAGTAATTTCGGTTTTATATTGTCTGGTCCTGCTGCTTTATTTGGATTTATGCTTGTAAGTAATTTCATAACTCCATTTTCGGTGATATCAAGCTCGTCTGCAGAGGGATATTGGCCCGATATCTTGCAGCAAGTGTTGAACTCATCTGGACTATATGTATCTTTGGTCGAGAAAGTTGACTGGAACCTTTATTCAGGATGTTTGCTTGGTCTACTGGGTGAGAGTGTAGTATTCCATAACTTACGAAGGGGTGCAACTCCGCTGCTTTCAGATCTCTTATATTTGATGTATGTCCAGAAGCGTTTCATGCTGCTGTGTTGGTTTTCATCGTCTTCTTTGGGTGTTACAATGCTCTCAATATATTTCCATTATTCTCTACGGAGCTCAATCTGTATCATTCTCTTCACTTCTTTGAACTTTGATGTAATTTTGGGATCAGCTGATTTTTTCTTCTTTTTATACAATCTGTCCCGACGACGAATGAGTTTACGGGTGTTTGGTGTGATCCATGGAAGACTATCCTTCTGCTTTGCAGTCTTGTGAGGGATGTGGTCTATCACACTTTGGTTTAGCTTGGTTTTGAACAATAACCAGAGTTCTTCAACTGTTCCACCAGTTCTTGTATCTTTTTATTTGTTTCAGTTATTTCTTCTTTCATGGTTTCCCAGTTAGCCTTTCTGTACAATGGTATTTGTCTCGGTTTTTTTCCCTGAATAATGGTTTGGTGTTTATCTCGCTGAAGACAATTTCATGATCTTATACCCCGGGTATTACTTGGGTGCGAGTGAAATGTGATTGGTTGTTCGTGACAACTAAGTTTAGTGTGTTTGGACCTCTGGTTGGTTCTTCAACCAGTTGCACGAGACCATTATCATCCAGCATGTCACCAAATTTGTAGAGGTTTTTCTGGTATGTTGAATCAGGTTTGAGGGTTCTGGTTTTCCAATTCCAACCTGGAAGATTGAAGTCACCTCCGACCACTATAAAGACATTCTTCATTGTGTTGGCTCTTTCCAGATTGCGACCAAGTTTGTGAAGGCTACTCTCATTGGATGTTTTAGGGTTATAGTATGAGGCAATATACATGTCTTTCCTACCAACAAGACTAATCTTAGCCCATACAATCTCACAGTCTGTTTGAAGTTCAGGTACAGGTATGCTTATAATGTCATTTGATATTGCTATGAGCACTCCGCCGCCCAGCATGTTGCGATCCTTCCTGTAGAGTTTGTAGTTTGGAGGGAATATTTGGTTATCGGTTACTGTTGGGTCTATCAATGTTTCGGTTCCTATGACAATAGCTGGTTTTGTGCTTTCAATGAGATTTTTAACTAGTCTATGTTTAGATTTGATGGACTGGAAATTGATCGTTAGCATCTTGAGTCGTACGTTTTAAGAGAGAATTGATTTGAAATGAGTGATTTATTTTCATCTTTATTGATATTTACAATAATTAAAAGAATTTTAAGTAAATTTTTTTATTGTTTCTAAATTTTAACAAAATCTTGTAAAATGGGCGTTGACAGATATGTTGTGTAGCGTAGCAGGAACGACAACTCTGGATAGAGAATGATAACTTACCTGTGTTTATTAATTTACTTACCTGTGTTTATTGTATGCGGTTGTATATCTTACTATTAATTATAAATCTTAAATTTCTTCCACAAATGTTCAATCGTTCTAACAAAGTACTCTCTGATGTATAAATTGCCGCACTTGTATAATAAAAAGTCTATAGTCAGTGAGCGTAGTTCTAGTTTCACTTTAAACAGAGGATTATAGTATAGGGGAAGGAAACACGTTATATGATCTGCGGAAGATTTCCGTTCGAGGTTTTTCGCATTTTTCTTTGTGAAGTATACTATAATTATTCGGCAGGGAGGTGCATTCGGAATATATCTTCCAACTGAGAAATCACGCGAGAAACGGTGCTTGTAAATCTCATTGGTCAACTACTGGGTTTATTTTGTAAGGATGACCTTTGAACTGATTATTAGTAATATGAGAAGGCGCGGCCTTTGAAGAGGACGGAAATATATTTGAATAAGTGAAATGTTAAAAATAGCTTCACAGAAAGTTAAATGAAGTTTTTGGAATAATAAAGAATGGAAAATTACGAACTATATTAAAAAAGATCCGTATCTAAATATTGATAATTTTCAGTAAAAGAAAAAAACCTCATAATAAGTGACATATAAGTGCTCATTTTAAAGCAATACAGAAGTTTAAAGTTTCTGAATAAATATATTCCTGAACAATAACCATTAATATTGAAATGATACTTTTTTTCTTTAGGCAATTGTACTGTCTGTCCTTCGATTTGCATATTCTGATAGGAGAAACACATTTTGCAAGATTTCGCAACTAAGTACCGCGACATTTTTTCCTCTTTTTATGTCGACATAACCGCGACATTTTTTTTCTTTTAAAATGTTTTCTAGAACTCATTAACGCTACATTTATAAACTGCCTTCAAGATATATACATTTGTACATGTATGATGAATACATGTTCAATGATTAAATAATTTAACACACATGGAACATATCAGGGAATTGGCATAGTTAGTAGAATGTGGAAGATTTCGCGAATGTTTGGGTAATAATCGGGTCGTCAAAGTTAAAGCATCGAATAGGGGGGACAGCTCGTCTTTAAGATCTTAACAGAACATACTCCAGTGGTGGATTTCCTGTTGGAAAGTTGCATGTTGGGGTAGGTCGGGACTGTTCAAGTCAAATACCCTCACAATTTCTGCTGGTGTCATTGTTTCAATTGTCGGCTAATGGTTGCGAATTATTAATATCTTAAGGTGTTGCGTTTGTCCATTATTTTTTTTTACGAGGCAATTGCCTCGGTTGCCTCAATGGATGATACGCCTTTGTATGGTATAAGCCTGCAATTTTGCTTGTCCTAAGCCAGTGCTCGTGCAGATGTTGCAAATTTGTCGTGACGATTTTGTATTACCCCAAATTTAAACGATTACCTAAGGCAGTGTTTATAATAAGGTAGATCGTGTATCTCTTCAGTTTTCTTTTGGACACCAGATATCCTGTTAAACAAGTAGTGATTTGTATATTGTTAGCTATTTTGGAATGGCCCGGTTAGTATGCGTGATATATATCAACGCATACACATGATGGAATTGTAAATGGTAAACTTTTGTGGATGCTGGTGCTCCTTTTCGACTTATTTGGTTCATCCGGTATCCTGTATACACAACCAATTCATTTATCTTCTGACAAGAAGATTTTGAAGATACCAAAGGGGTAATCCGAAAATAAAAGAACAAACAACATCTACTAAACATTACACATAAAACTAAAGATATTATAATACGAACAGTCAACACTGCTAAAAATCAGAAGGGTAAGCAGTTCCTGCTACACTAGTGGTACCGGTGTGTTACTCTAGTTACAAAACAGTTTACTTGAATTCGTGACTATGCTTGATATGAACAGATTCAGATTGTTCAAATTTTGATGGGAAATTATACCAGAGGCTCAGTGGGCTGAGCCTGTGTCGCTCGCCTTTCATTCTGCTTTGAGGAAACTTAATACAGAACCTTCCATACTAGATTCTTCCTACCAAATTTTGGTTCATTTGGCTACTCAGTTTCAGAGAAGATTATTTATAAATCCACCAACCAGAAACAAGAATTGCCTATGGTTGCCATGCTTGTTGACGAATTGAGCAATTTTTATAGAGGACCTTCTCATAACGTCCCCTACCAAATTTCATTTCATTTGGGAAAGTGGATTCAGAGGAATTTTTTTTAGACATCTTCTAATCAGAAACAAGAATTGCCTTTGACGGCCATGTTTGTTAACGGATCAGAACTAAATGAGCATAATTTTAGAGGACCTCCAAAGGGTGCTTCCTACCAAGTTTCGATTCATTTGACTACGTGGTTTCAGAGGAGAAGATTTTTTAGAAATCAACCAAGCAGAAACAAGAATTGCCTGTGGCGGCCATGTTTGTCAATGAATAAGGACAAAATGAGCAACCTTTATAGAGGATCTTCCAAGTATGCTTTCTACCAAGTTTTGGTTCATTTGGCTCAGAGGTTTCAGAGGAAAAGATTAAAATGTAAAAAATTAACTGATGACAGATGTCAAGTGATGGCAAAAACTCTCATTGCCTTTGGCAAGGTGAGCTAATAATAAGGGTTCTTTTTTTGGTACCACCATATAAAATTGTGTAGGGAAATTTTCAGTTTTCATTTATGTTATTTTTGAACTCATTAACATAACTAGCACTAATCCACAAACATGTCATTGTCACAGCCATGTAAATACTTAATACTAGTATGTTAAACAAGACCAGGGGGCTCTGTAGTTGTGATCATATGGTAGTTGGATTTATTACTACCTATGCAATCCGTGCCTATCACCACTAACGTTGTGAGTTTGAATCCTACTCAGGAGAGGTGTACTCAATACAAAATTATGTGATAAAGATTGTCAGTTACTTGCAGCAGTTTGGTGGTTTTCTCTGGTTTCCTCCATCAATTTAACATTAAACCATTAAGCACCATAACCATAACCCTAAGACAATCTAACAATAAACTTTTAATATCGGTCAATGGCTATCACCACTAAAGTTGTGAGTTCGAATCCTGCTTTGTGGGGAGGTGTATTTGATACAACATTATGTGATAAAGTGTGTTAGTCATTTTCTCCAGTTTCCTCAACCAATAAAACTGACAACCTTGATATAACTGAACTTTTGCTGACTGGCGTTAAACACCATAACCCCAACTCTTCATTCTACATATTACGACTTTTTGAAAATAGAAAAAAATATATAGTTTTTAATGAGAATAGGTGAAACACTTTTTTGCTATATTTTGCAGCAGCCAGACAAGACATAACTTTGGAAATATCCCTACATAATATATCGGAAAATACATGTAATTCATTCAATCCATATTCAGTAAGTATGATGCTGTGTCACCAGACTTAATGGTAGTTATTTATATGTTGCAAAGTCATTCTTTTTAGACTTACTAATGTATGTCCATAAAATATAACAAAATAAAGGCAAACTTTCAAAATCACTGTTTTAATAGAAAAGTCTTAATCCAAAATAACAGTCTATTATCCTACATCTTTGAACTTCAACTAGGAAAATGTCTTCAAATAAGTTGCCTATGGTTATTTCTACTACATGTATGTGATCTCATAAACAATGTAAAATAAATAATACAGATAAAATCTTTGTTTTTAATATTAAAAAAAAAGAAAAGGTTTTAAAACAAAATGATAATCAAATAACCTCAATTTTTTAACTTCATTTTGCAAAGGTTGAAGAAAACTTCCTCTAAGATAATACCAAATTCATGTGATGTCTCAATAAATGGTTCAGTTAAATAAAACTAGAGGCTCTGGAGAGCCTGTCATCGCTCACCTGGTAATAATTGGCAGGGTAAATCCTTAGGAACGTGAAGTCTAACAAAGATTCATATTTTCTTGCGACTTAAGACACAATTTGCTTACTATTGAATGTGTGCTCCATAAATTCTGAAAACCTAAAGTCAAAATTAAAATCTCCCATGGTAAGTATATTAGACTGCTTAAGTTTTAATTCTTGAAGAAGGTTATCAACAAGCATATTTTTCAAGTCTTTCTGTTTGCAGATAGGAGCAGCATAGAACGAATCAAGTACTTTCTGAGAAGAACAACTCAGTACAAATTCCCATTGGGTCTTGTAGGCTTCTATGTTAAACTTTGTTTGTCTATGGCGGCCATCTTGAATTTCCAATCGGAACCAAATTTACAATTTAGGTAGAGGACCATCCATAGATCATTCACACCAGAAAACAAATTCAATTGAATCAGTAGTTTCTGACCAGAAGATTTTTAAAGATTGACGAATCAGAAAACATTATCTACTCATGGCAGCCATGTTTAAATACCGATCAGCACCAAAATTACAATTCTGGTAAAGGACCTACCGGTATGTTAAACTTCATCCGTCAATGGAGGTCACCTTGAATTTCCAATCTGCACCAAAATAATAGATCAGGTGTAGAACCATCCAAGTAATATTCATATAATGCAAAATATTCAATTTGTTGAGTAGTTTCTCACAAAAATGTTTTTCAATGAAATTCCCATACAGTCCAATGGTCCGCTGATGGCGCCCATCTTGGATGGAGGTCTGGGTCACTGGATATAATTTTGAAAGTTGACCATTTAAGTACCATTCATGCCATGTTTGCTTTAAATTGGCAAACAAGTTTCAAAGGGAAAAAAAATTAACATTTTTCCCATAGGGTCCTATGTTAAAACTATGTTCGCTGACGGAGGCCATCTTGGATGGAGGTCGGGGTCACAGGTCATAATTTTAAAAGTTTACCACCTAAGGACCATTCATGCCATGTTTGATTTAAATTGGCTTACTGGTTTCAGAGGAAAAAAATTTAAGCATATTTTCCATAGGGTCCTATGTTAAAACTAGGTTCGCTGATGGCGGCCATCTTGGATGGAAGTCGGGGTCACATGACATTATTTTGAAAGTTGACCACCTAAGAACCATTCATGCCATGTTTACTTTAAATTGACTTACTGGTTTCAGAGGAAACAATTT
>MJUT01028710.1:884199-897000 GCA_002080005.1 Gigantidas platifrons | reverse complement strand
TGCAAGTCTGTCAACATCTTCTAGGTTCCTAACAACTTTAGTACCCGAATGTTCGCTCTTCTTCACAATGATGGATTCTGATATGCCTAAGAGTACAAATACAGTAGTATATTTTGATTGTAAGACGGTAATTTATATTTACCATTGCGCAAAATGTCGCACACAATTTATGCTGCCAATGGAAAAGTCAGTCACATTCACCGGCGCATGTGCTAATGAGATTATACTGAATAGATAACTCGCTCGTTTGTTAACAAAGCGAAAGAATGAAGTCATGTTAGAACAATAGAATTCTTCGTCACTTTTCATGCTGTTTAAGCTTTTGTTAATTCATTACTACTTTGTTTTATTTCATGTCCATTTATGATTGTTTTCAGATGACTGACGCGTTGCACCATATTTTGCATGTGATTTAATTAAAAACAACTTATCTACTACCTCATGTTTACAAGTATGCACGGTAAATCAATTAAAGGCTAAGACAACCGGTAGATCACTTAGAACAAGATAAAACTTCAAGCAGGGTCATTCAAATAACTCTATACGTCAAAACAGTAGTAAACACTCATCCTTACTTAGTCGTTTGTTCTTCCAAAAACACAACATAAGCATCAAACAACACGCCAAAAATACACAGCATACTACTGTAAACCGGGTAATTTTCGCGGTAGAACAAACACGTTTTTTAAATATTATGACGACAATTTCATAGGGACATCATTAGTTACTTTCGCTAAATATTAATGGGTTTCGTAACAGTTATATCAGTTGTCAAATAGCAAATTGGTGATTTTATTGACGATCTTTGATACAGCATTGGCAAACCTACTTACATGTCACTGTGGTTGCCACTCTAGACGAAGTTATTGCCCCTTCCACGTTACCAGCGCCAACATGATTTCCTACTTTGATACAAACGGCAACAGACAATCCAAATGGAACCTATTAAAACCCCAAAAGAAGTACATGACAAATCAAACATCGCCCAGTATGAAACGGTTAGATCTAATAGCATAATGGACAGGCTTACGGGAGTCAATGCCTACCACAAACCTGCTTTGAACTTCAAAATGTAAATGGGCGACAAGCTAAAGCATATTATTTGTCTTCATACAGGCAGAGTAGTGTTATTAAAGTTAAGATCAGGTCAATAAATATAATAAACACTAACATACTTTCCAGACAATAGTGCACCATATAACACAAAACGTTTTCAAGATTGAGTAGGAAATGTTGTGTTGTATAACTAGTAAAACAGGTGATGAATGTGACACTTGAAAAAAAATATAACATAGAACAATTATGGCATACAGTCTCGTAAATGTCTGTTAGTGTGTAATTCTTTGTTAATACAGTACATAACACCATACGGTCGTATAAAATGTATCACTTTTTATGCTGCCGATACATAATATTTACAATATACATTAAACTTAATGGACAGAAAATATTTTACAAACAAATCAAAGAGAGCGAGTAAAGTGATTTAACACTACATATTGATGACATGCCTCTGTTTCATGTTAGTGGTGATAGAAACTGATTGCATAGGTAGTTGTAGATCCAACTACCATACGATCACGACCACGACTACCCCCATCGTGAATGGGAAATACATTTGTTTGTAGAGAGACAAATATGTAAATATAGATCCATTTTCAGCCTTTTTTTTTTAAATATTTAATATCACTTCTGCACTTACCATAAAGAATAATGAAGATATATTAAAAGTGATGACGTAAGCTGCAAGTTCTTCTTTCCCAAGGAGACCTAAGCAAAAAATGATTTTTTCATTGTTTAATTAAGACAGCACATTGTACGAGCGTCCTTATATAAACTTCATTTTGGATAATGTACGAGCTCTCAAATATTTTGAAATTTTGTTATTGGCTTGACCCATAGTGAATTCCATTTCTCAGGCTTAAAAGTTTGATTGCAGATGTGGTATTTACATCCAAAAATCATTTAACACAATCCATTCCTATGGGAGATATTTCTTAGATCACTATTTTGTCAGAGCGTTGGCTCTTTCGTGTTGATATACTTTTGTTTCGTTAATTTATTGTAGGGTTGTTGTTCATGTATCAGGATTGTCAATTTGCTTGAACGTTTCTTCTGACTTGTGTATTATATGTTTCCTTGATGATTAGTCCATGGATACTTTAAACTGGAATGTTTTCTTGTGAAATATTAGATCTAAAAATTAGCAAAATAAAACTCTAGCAATAAGCAACAAAGTGCAATAAACATAAATTATTGCATATTTAGCAAAAACTAACATACCACAAATAAAAACAAAAATTTCGAAACACCACCATTCAAGACATAACATAGCAATCCCTGGAACTGCTAGATTCAGGAATATGTTCCATTCTGTTAAACATTCCCAACTAAAACCTGCAAAGTGAACATAATATGAAAAACACAAAATATGACCATTTGTGTCTAATTCAAAGTAAATGTCATGAAATGTAACAACAGAATCTTTTTTTGGGTATATTAATGGAATCCAATTTGCAATGTTTTAATTATTAATTGACAGAACATCGTAAATATCTTTGAATGTCTGATCAGATTTTTTATCTTCTGTAAATTTGTTTTGCCTTTGACAAGTTTTTGTATTAATTATCTAATTAATCAAGTAAGCTAAATCATCTTAATGTCATTCCAACAGACGTAGTATCAACAATAGCATGCAATTATTCCCCTCGTTTCCTTCCCGATAACTATGTAATTTGAAAAATATACAAACAAAATTACTCCTCAATTACGCATTTCGAATACTAGTACCATTAAATCCATTTATATATGTTCCGTTTATCGTAATCACAATCCGGTCCTTTCCTCATTCATAACTTGTCACCGGGTTTGCAACACGAATAACACGACGGGTGCCACATGTGGACAGGAACAGGAACTGCTTACCCTTCCTGAGCACCTGAGTTCACCCACGGTTTTTAATTGGATTCGTGTTGCTCGATCTTTAGTTTGTATTTGCTTGTAATGTTTTGTAGATAGTTGTTTTTCCTTTTGTCCTTTTTCTTTTGGCCATTATGTTGGCTGTCCTTCTTCGATTTACGGCTTCTGATTGCCCATTTGGTTTATTATTAACATACATGTACACTATGCATATTATAATTTAAACACTTGCCTGTCCATGTATTTACATAAATTCCACTCACTCTTATATACAGAAGATAAAACAAAACTTCAGTCCAAAAGGTGGTACTTACAGCTATCCCTGCTCCCCTAGAAAACAGTCTAGTATATAATACGTATTATCCAATTTGTTATCAATATATATTTCAGTCTTTTATCAATTTGGTATGGACTGGTTCAACCTAAATGTTGATGACACTGCCGACGATAATGACGATGGCGACAGACAGTATAACCGCTATGTCTCGGTTTCGACTACTTTCATCTCAGGAGAGACAAAACAAAATCAAAACCAACATGGAGTTAAAGACAAATACTACTATACACATACAAAAAATGTATATCATATATGTCGCAATATGATCCTTTTTGGACGCCATTTGGACCCCACACTAAAAACATAATTTCAAAAATTATATTGCATAAAGACATAAGTAGCAATTTTAATCCAAAATTAGTTATTCCCTTGGACAACGATATTTAAGAGTTCAAGTCACAAGAAAGTGTGACGGGCGGACGGAAGGACGAGATTATAACATCCATGGAATTTCATTCGAGAGTGTATGGACAACAACATTGACAAAAAAATACAGTTGAGACTCGTTGTGCTGAACTTTAGGGGAAATATCTTACTTACTTTAAAATATCAAATTATTCGAGTTTTCCGGATAAAGTAAGCTGAAAACCATTATGAACAGACCACTGTTACTTCGATATACCCATGGAATCGAGTTATCCAAGTTTGATGTAACGCTGCTGAACTGTATATCATTTCATACGTGTATACAAAATATAACACATTGTCAGAACAGTTCAAAAATACAATAGAAATATCATAGAAAGGGGGAAAATTCATAGCATCAAGACACACATATACATGACAGCTTTCCTGACTATAGGTAGGGACACTTCATTAAAATAAATTATAAACATTTCATATCCACAGTCCATATTCATTAATTGTCATCTATTTCACTAAGAAATAAATTAAAGTTTGAATTGAGTCATATAATAAGGCACAGAAAGATAGACAAAAGGACACGAAAGAATATTTACAGATGTATAAAAGAAAGAATAAATTCCTACTTACATTACACCCATGTCCAGTGTATATATAAATATCCAATGGTAAGCTACGTTTATAATGTTTACAAACACCTGCATTATAACACCAGGTATTACTATGCTCTGCAAAAAAAACATAAATCTTAAGCCCATTGTAAATTGCACATCAATTAAATTTTAAAACGCAGTGTAATTAATAACACATTTTACTCACACGTGGAAAGCACTTATAACCCGCCACATTTGACAGAAGTGTCTGTACCATGTTAGGATAATGGGAGGTCATGTATTAAGTGTATCGATTTTGCCTCTTTCCACGATTTTACTAATTAATATTAATTTGGTGCATAAAGCTTCTTTCAGACATATTTCAGTTTTTTGGTCATGAGTTGTCTTGGTAGAGACATCCGGAGTACCAAGATAAAACTACCGACCTTCACAAAGTCAATGGTGAAGTTCATCACGTAAGGCTGCATCGCCTTTGGCGGAAGTCGAACTTATAATAATTTCTTTAAATAAATCATTAGAGAATCCTCCTTACTTGTGATTGTAGGTATTTCTGTAGTATCATTGTAAACAAAGATGCCTGTAAGAAGTAGAAAATATATTACAGTAAACAATGTTTACTAACTAAATTAAAAGCATGATTCTAACAAACAGTTATCATCAACTAACATTATCACAATACCTGAGGTTTGATTGACAACACATTTGTTATATATGGTGGACATGTTTTTCGACTGACAGTCGGCATTTCTATGAGTACCAATTGTGTTCCCCCATCTCGTCGACTTATCCTTTATTCGTATAAGCAAACTACATTCAGGGACATCTCAAGAACAATGAAACGATTCGCTTAATAATTATGGTGATCGTATCTATCCCATTGAACTTGCAATATGGGTTACTATAGTTACAGCTAGATCTGCTTCATCTTTTTACCTATGCCTAGTGATTGACCTTGAGGACCAGTTGAGAAAAAAAACTCTATCACAGTGGAGATGATTTCGATTTTCCATTTCTGAACCCCTTCTATTTATATGTAGCATAGTATACAGTTAAAGACCGGTTGTGAGGGAACTAGCAAGTTTATTGTCCCCGAAACACAAACTATTTCCCGACGCGAAGCGGAGGGAAATAGTTTGTGTTGAGGGGGGACAATAAACTTGCTACTTCCCGAAATAACCGGATTTTAGCTGTTTTATTATACTTTAACAATTGAAGAACAACAATAAAAGGCCTTTTTCTCTGTGATATGATTATTTTTAGGTTATTAAACTCATACTGATGAAGAACAGCAAAATAAGGCATATTACCTCAATATTATGTTTATAGTTGTGTCACTTCAGATTTTTATCACTCAGCACTAATTAAAGTGTAATGAAATAAACAACAAATATATGTTTTACCAATAATATTAAACAAATTCAACAACCATATTGATGTAACAACTGAAACTTTCAATAATTTCAAGGATTAAAAAAAAAACAACGGGAAATATGACCGTGCAAAATTGCGGATAGGGAAATAGTCTCATCGAAATAGTTCACTTCAGGGGAAATTAGCAAATCTATGACTGTTAATTTATATAGTAAAAATACTGTAAAAGTATAATAATAGTCAATATTTCCCCCTAGTTTACAGTGGTTCGCGTTACTCAGTCTTAAATTTTTGTGTAGTGTATGTCCACTACATGTATATTATTTGTCTTTTTGTCCTGTTTCTATTAGCCATTGTTTTTCGTTTTATAAAAACGATCTTATTTTCCCATGTATTCCATGTTGATTTGTATTTCTATGCGAATGCACAAAATTATATTGCTACTAAAACAGTACCATTTTTCATTGAATATTAAAGAAAACTAAAATTTTGAATTGTCTTGCATTGTTGTAATGATATTATTGAAAAATAATTTTTATGGGAGGATAACGATTTTACTTATTGTAAATAATGGTTCATCATCAATATTATTAGTGAGTAGATTATTATTATTTTATTTCTCTTTTAAAACTATGAATGTCAACAAAATAAATCACATCTCACACTTTCACTGTAAACGATATCTTCCCAAAATCAAATCATTCGAAATGCAAAATTTCATTTGAAAACAAGGAAAATATTAGTCTAATTCAAAGCTCATTGAGAACAATAATTGGTAGATAACTTACAGGGAAACCTGCTATAAAGACTGTAGCATATTGACCTCCATACCTATGAAAAAGATCAAATATACTGCATAAAATTTCCAAAATAAACAAGGCTATCATATATATATATATTTTAAATATGTAAATAATCGAATGAAACATGTTTGGCTTTATTTCAGTGTTTTGATGTTTATTATTTACGTTTAACATACTCTATTGTTTCCCGGTATGGTCTACTTTGTTGCATTCATCTAAAACTCGTTTGTCAATCTGATAAGTACAAAATAAGCTCAAAATATCCAAAATGACAAGTGTTGAATACTCAAACAAGACACATTTTAGATGAAATATCAAGAGAGAGGTATCTTCAGTTTATGATAAACTCTTATCATAACTTGCACCATAAAATGAAAAGCCAAACACACCACACTGTCGGAAAAATTCCTAAGTACATGCACGCCAATAAAAATTGGCTGGGTTATACGTGTTCTATGTGCACATTGGATATAAATATTCTAGATAGCCAATACAGGTTATTGTCATTTCTCTTAAAAAATTGTGTTCATTCAACTGTGATCCACAGCTAAAATGCTATTTATTTACTTTTAAACAAGTTGTAGACATACCATTTATAAAAGTTTTATAGTACCTGGCTACTGTATGATTCTGTCCAAGAAGTCTTAAAATATATTCTGTGTTGAGTAATACAGTACAGATTGGTAAGCATGAGAGGGATGTTATCAAGGTACCTATATCAAACAACGAGAATATGACAAAGTTAAATCAACAAGAAACAGATAATACCACACTGTCTGAACAAGTATCTACTTTAGAGCACAAATAAACAATGAAATTTAACTATTTACCCACTTTTTCTTGCATTTAAGCATTTTATTTGTGTATTGACTCAGATTATTGTTTTATGATTTAAATACGCGAAAACAATGAAAAACAATGATTCATATCTGAAACTCCCGTGGAAACTAATTCTTTATATCAGACGATATTTCCCATGGTCATCTAATTTCAATGTCCAAAAAGCACAAACAGCAAGTATTTATAAGAGATCCAACGCCCGTATAATACTACTAAGTGGACATTCAGAAACGGGAGGCAATAAGCAATTCCGCATTTTTTTTTCAACTGATGGAAAAAGGTGGGACAAAACACTTGAAATACAATATGATAAATGCAAAATAGATAGGATGAGAGCAATTAAATGTGTTTATTAAGTTTGAATTAAAAATCTTAATGAAAAGGTTTATTTTATTACATATATTAATTATCTTTTGTGCGATTGTAACCTTGCTATGTTTCTTTTACTGTATCGCATTCGCATGAAGATTGCTATAAGCAGAAAAGTACAAATCTATTGTATACAAGAATGTTTGGCTATTATATGTTTTTAAAGCATATTATCTGTGCACATAGCATTTCAATTCACATAATAATATATACGTGATTGCTGATATATAAACTGCATACCTCGTTGGAGAATCAATCCTATATATTGTTTATTAGCACTCCCATATGTCTACAACGAAAAAAAAAAACATCGAGGAACCTAAAATGTAATAATTTAATTTTTTTGTTTGGCCTCTATGGTTTATTTTCTAGTGTAGTTTTATCACTGTTTTATATTCAACACATTGAAAACCCGACAGCCATCGCAATTAGCGATCAGCGATGAAAACTAGATGTTCACTTTAGAGATTCCGTTAGTTTCAAATTGAACAAAAAAATGTTATCTTACCGTTATTTTGAGCAAACATTTACTGTGGATCGTTGCATATGGTACCCCATTCCAATCCTCTTAAATATTATTGGTAATTTAATATTTATTCTGAGATTTTTTTTTCTAAATAACGTCCTGTATTAAATTATATCTTCCGATTGCAGTCATTTTGCATTCCCCAAAACGAAAGACCATCAGCTGACCATTAATAATTGATTCTCTAGGATGACTATTTTGTCATCAGTGTTGATGATTGTTGTTATGGCCTGTACGCCTCTTTCAACAATATTTTAGTTATATCAAGGCGGTCAGTTATACTGGTGGAGGGAACCACCGACCTGACAAACTGTATCACATATTTATTGTATCGAGGACACCTCGCCAAGAACAAGATTTGAGCTCACACTTTAGTGATGATAACTGATAAGCACTGATTGCATCTCTGGTTGTACATTCAACTACCATACGACCATGACTACGACGACCCCCTTCACCAATGTTGATTTTCATGTTGAATTTACAATAAAAATGACAAAAACATTCCAATGATCGTAAATAAAGTTTGAGTTTTATCAGTACATCACTTATTTGGAAGTGTTTGTAATAAAATAATAAAATTTAACTTTTTATCAAGAAATAAAGTCTTATATTACCTGTGCAAATAAAGTGTCAAAAGCTGTACACATCCCAGTTATCATAGATATACCTGTTACGTTTATAACCTGTAATAAGTAAACCAATTATAAGTAAGGATCATAGTATTAATGGCTATGAAGAATATTGTTGTTTGGTGTTTAACATCACTAATACCTTGTATATTAGATGCACTGAGGGCGATATTGCATCTATCAAACCTTATCAAGACTGAGGGCGATATTGCATCTATCAAACCTTATCAAGACTGAGGGCGATATTGCATCTATCAAACCTTATCAAGACTGAGGGCGATATTGCATCTATCAAACCTTATCAAGACTGAAGGCGATATTGCATCTATCAAACCTTATCAAGAAGTAGGTAGAAATCAAGGTTATAGCTATGGTGTTTAACGTCACTTTCAACAATATTTCGGTAATGTCGTGGAGGTTTGTTTTATTGGTGGGGGAAATCGGACACCCGGAAAAACCAACGACCTGACGGAAGTCACTGACAAACTATTTCACATAATGTTGTAGCGAGTACACGCCATGAGTAGAAAAAAAACGTATTGGTGAAATGAGTATCTGTAGAAAACCATTACCATGCGATTACAACATTGTAAAAACAAAAGTATAATACGCATCAATAATAAAATGCAAATAAAACCACAGGTGTTCGTAGACAGGACCCCATATGGTACCCCATGTCGTGGTACCGCCCACCAATTTATTTTCGTTTATTTTCTTATTTCTGACATATTTCGCTTGGAAAATACATGTATATGGGAATACTGACAGACAGGTTTTCTGACAAGTCCGGGTCGACTGATGTATACAGGTTTTCTGACACGTCCGGGTCGACTTATACATCAGTCGACCCGGACGTGTCAGTATTCCCATATATTTTCCAAGCGAAATATGTCAGAAATAAGAAAATAAACGAACATAAATTGGTGGACGGTACCACGACATGGGGTACCATATGGGGTCCTGTCTACGAGCACCTGTGAATGAAACCTTGCAATATGCCTTTTCATGATGAATGAATTGTTCGTCTTAAAGGTTTTATTTCATAGGTAAAATTACCAGGTGATTAATTCTACGGAGTAAAAGCTATAGTAATTTGCGTGAAATACATTTCTGGTCCGATTTCGAAGAATTTGATATGATAAATATATGCATTTCAATCCCCTACCGTCGTTGCCAATGCTACGCCATCCAAAGCTTCTTTTCCTATATGCCCACAAAATGCTGAACTCGCAAACAGTATTGTATACTGAAAAACAGTTTCTAACGTCTGCAAAAAACAAATGAGAGTCCTTTGAAATATACACGACAAAAAAGTCAATTAGAAAATAGACCTTAGAAATGTATATTCTCTAAGTGTCTCTGATGAATTACGATTATTTCGCAACTAGAACCTTTTTTTTTATTATCATTATTTTAATCACGAGCTTTAGCTAGAGTTTAAATATGTTGTAATTCGCGAGAAATGGTCAAAGTTTGTTTTCTTCAACGATTCAATTGCAATCCTTTAATTGAAGAAAAACAATATTTACTTTCAAACTATTTTGTTATATTATTTGTATGACAATAAAAAGATATGAAAACTGTTAAAAGAATAGATAGAATTAAAACTGTGAGAAGAGGAATAAAAAAAGGTTTGTTCCTTTGATTTGTGTCTGATTGTAATGTTGATAGTCTGTCATGTTCATTTACATCCATATCTTTTCTGACTAATTTTTGGAAAATTGTACTAATGAACGATTCAATTTGGGAAAATATACAAATAAAATAGGGGTCAGTTTCTGCCTGCTTTAAGAAGGTTTTGAAGATACCAAAGGGGTAAGCAGAATCCGTAAATGGAAGACGAATAGACAACACAATGACTAAATGAATGGGTTCAAAAGGACAAACAACGATCTACAAAACACTACACAGAAAATTAAAGATAAGGTAACACGAACTGTACTAAAAACCGGAGTTGAACTCAGGTGCTGCGGAAGGGTAAGCAATTCCTGCTCCATGCACTAGTGACACTCGTGATTGTTTTATAATATGCAAATGTAATATATAAAGGTAAATTAGATACTGAACTTCTTTCCATACATGTATTGTACATAAGTGGAAAGATGTTTTTAATTGTGTCACGCAGTATTGGCAGAAATATGTTTAAAGGTTTCATCTTTTGTTTGCTGTTAAAATTTTTATCGCTTTTTCCTTTGGAATATGCGTACTTTTCAGCGAAATTTTATTTCACATGAGAATATGAAAGTGTAGTAACATAGATTGAACAGATATCCCATTCTTTGTAGAAATTAGATATATTCTTTTTTCTTAAATCTATCTACCTTTCTAATTTGTACCTGTACTTACAATAGGTAAGGCTAGGTAAAGTAATTCTCTGAATTCTGTTTTACACCCATACGGGAACAGTTTGTCACATAATTTCCTAGGTATGGACGTACAGATGTTTTGTAATGTTCTTATGCAACCCATTTCATTGCAACCACACTACTGGACACTCAACATTGGAGATGTGTGGAAACTGAAAAAAATGCAATAAAAATGCATGTTTATACTAATATACTGCTTAAACACGTATTAATATACATTTACATATTCCGTAAATTTCATTTCACCGAATTTCACTATTATTTTTTTTTCAAATTGATTATAATTTATATAATATTATTCCGATATATAATCCTACCTTCGTTTGGTCATCATGGCGTTAGGTTCAACATACCATTTACTCCTCTTTATAGTATGAGTTTCGTTAGTGGATGAAATCGAGATTATCGATAAAAATCAGCAAATAACTTATCAGTCCGCTAGTTTACTAAGTGCAATAATGCAGAATAAACTTGTTAAGTTTTAATTATTCTGTCAACAGGGTTGTCATAACTCAACGACTACAAAATCTTTAAATGACCATTTAATTTTTGACGATGCAATATTTGTAGATTTTAAATAATGTTTATAGTATTAGTATTATATTTGGACCGCTCACCAGTCTGCGTTACAAACATGGTAAAGGCATTTGAATGAGAATGCCTACAAGATTATTGCTCAATAAAATACAGAACAACTTTATATGGACATTGATCGAAACCAGAATCTAACATCCACTGACAGTAGAACAAGAAGTCAACACAAGACCTACAAAGAGAGGACATCAAATGATACATACGGGAATTCATTTCCCCCGGGAACATCAGGGATTGAAATCAGCTATCCACCAACAAAATAACTGCCAACACGGTGGAAGGATTCCGAGCTGCCCTCACGGCTGTTTCACCAAGTAGACCCCTGTGCATAGTTTTATTTGTAAATATTGGATTACAAACAAAATGTATTTTAGCTGTAAATACACCAGAAAACTTTCTCTGTTGCCCGACATGCACAAAGTTTTCGCGAAATCACATACATTCAATAATGAATCCGGTTCCTACACTGGAAGAAGAAGAAGAAGATTTGAATCATGGTCACTTATAAAGCCTAAATTACATTTTGGATTTTTAATCAGAAATAAAAACACAAATTGCTTAAATGGTGATTGGATGTGTACCACATTAAAATTAAAACAAGACACGGTTGGACACTTGATGAGCATGGCCACACTCAATCGATTTTGTAACATCCATTCAAATGGAAGTAAACATCCCACGAAAATTAGCAATAAAACTGAACATTTGTAAAATACAGCTTTATATCAAAGCTAAAAGTATATTTATGACAATAAACTCTAATCTTCAAGTTATATACAGGCACTCAAGTGCTTAGACAGTACACAAGGGCCAAGAATAACTTTTATATCTGCAATAAATCAATGTTATTTTGATAATTTTTGTTCGTCATGGTATAGTACTTTAGGTTATGGTAGATAAAATAGTTGTACACAATCAGTTTTTAGATTTATACATAATTTAAGACCTAGAAGTAAATTTGCATATATACATGATATTTTGAATAAAGTCAACATGGTTTCTGTAGCAGCATGTCTGACAATTGGAGAATAAATTAATGTGCTCAATAATGTGCGCACTAAATATGA
>MJUT01028710.1:850882-882808 GCA_002080005.1 Gigantidas platifrons | reverse complement strand
CCTGATGAATGTTATTCCAGAATTGCGACGTAAGCACCACATTGTTTTCTATTTCATGACCATGCCCCTGAATACTTCCTGAGTTCACTCCCGGTTTTTAGTGGTGTTCGTGTTACCCGATCTTTAGTTTTATGTGTATGTTTTGTTGATCGTTGTTTGTTCTTTTGTACTTTTTCTTTTGGTCATTGTGTTGTCTGTTCTTCTTCGATATACGGATTCTGATTACCCCTTTGATATCTTCAAGTTCTTCTTACTGTAAACAACCATAGCATACAACTAGAGGTGCTACCTCTTTAAAATTTGTAATCCCAATTGTGTAAAATAGTAACAGACTGAAACAACAGTTTATTTCTTCTTTTGAGCAAACATGATTGGGGCGGTTAAGAACGAAACTTTACACGACAAAAGAGATTTTTCCAATGTGAACTTTCCATTTATATGTACACTGCAACATTCCAGCAGCACCTGCATATGGAGTATATATATCTCTGTTGATACGATATTCCAGAGCTTGTGGTTCCTGTAAGGATTTCCTTGATAGAGGGTTGCTGCTAACATGGAGGCTACTGAACCAAGGGTTACTCTTGAAGTTGAAGTCATTCCTTCGAATGTTTTACGATCGCCACCATGACTCGGCTGACCGTTATGAAACATCTGTGTCACAAAAGACCACGGATATGTTCCACTTGTCGTAAGCATTTCCCGGTCCTTACCTCATTCATGACTTATCACCAGGTTTGTGACCAGATTAACACGACGGATGCCACTAGTGGAACAGGAACTACCTACCCTTCCGGAGCACCTGAGTTCACCCCCGGTTTTTAGTGGGATTCGTGTTACTCGATCTTTAGCTTTATGCACGTATGTTTCATAGATTGTTGTTTGTCTCTTTGTCCTTTGTCATTTTGTCATTACGTTGTCTGTGTGCTTCTTCGATTTACGGATTCTGATTACCACTTTAATATCTTTAAACTCTTCTTCTAAAGAATACAAAATATATTTTTGATAACGCTGTCTTCAAATTTTAATGGTTATAGTGTTTAACACCACTTTCAACAATATTTCAGTTATATCGTGGAGATAAGCTTTATTGGTGGAGGAAACCGGAGTGACTAGCGAAAACCATTGACCTGTCGCAAGTCACTGACAAACTTTATCACAGTGTTGTATCGACTACACCTCGCCATGGGCTGGATTCGAACTCATAGCTTTAGTGGTGATATGTACTATCTGCACAGGTAGTTGTACAACTACCACACGATCACTACAACGACGGTACCTGAGAATAACGAAAGTTTTCATCTTCAATAAATCTGTATATTTTAGATCTAAAATGAATGGGTTGATGCCATAATTTATAATGAAGGTGACTACATTGCACAGACAATTGAATGATTATAAATAATTATTTGAAATTTTATATTTGGATATTTCGTGTATAAAGCAATGAAAATATAAATTTGGATATCTGTTCTAATGCACACGGAAGACATAAATATAAATAATGATGTAAGAGTTGGTTAATATTAAATTTAACGTTTCTTAGGAACGAATTCCACATATTAATTATTGTCATTTTCATATTTATTACAGGAATTAATATATTTAGTTCATCTGAGCCGACGACTCATGCTAGTTATTGTCATCACTTTGCGTCCGTCGTCCTCTGTCGGCGTCGTCTGTTAACATTTTACATTTAAATATTATTCACCCAAACAACTTGTTCATTTAGAACCAAACTTGAAAGTAATGTTCATTAAGTGGTACTTTACAAAGCTTGAGCAGCTTTGGAATACTGATTGGTTATTCAACATGGTTGCCATGGCAAAAAAAAAACGTTATCTGATTGGTTGAAACTTCAAAAATCTCCTTTTCAGAAAACACTGGGAAGATTTTATTATGATATTGTTGAAGAGTGTTCATGATATGGTCCTCTACTGGAAATGACTATCGAAAAAGCAAATGCTCTCATGGGAAAATGAATAAAAACTATTTTCTTAGTAACTACAAAACAAATTGTCGGTTTACACGAGTGATATCCAGGTGAGCGATACAGGCCCTTGTGGGCCTCTGATTTCTGTTTAAATCATTCAACATTGTTTTTTAATTTAAAGTTTAATGTGAGATTTAGATTTCATACTTAAAGTTTATTTATTTTTTGTTATAGTGAAATAAATCTACGTGTATGGCCGTATTGTGCATTATGGATATATATAACCGAATTGTTAAGTTCATGGATGATTAAATGGGAAAATATTTTATGTAGATATAATCATTAAAAAAGAGAAAGAATTATATTTTAAACAGGGTCATATTTTAGGTTTTCGCTGTTCCCTTTTGTACCATCAGATACTATAGTTAATCTGCAAGTTTCAGCAGGAAGATCAATTAATGCCGAAAAATAGCACAAAGAATCAAGATGCCTTCAGCATTCCGTGATCCAATGACAACTCAAGGATATCAAACATTTATGCAATCGTCTAGGATCTATGTCACAACTACGTGTGTTTGGAGTTACCTGCAGAACAAATAAAATGAAAAACGAAAAATACCATACAGTCACTGAGTCAGACCAGCTCCAAAATCTAAAAGAAAAATCGTACAAAGAGAGACAAATTCGATACCACTAAACACACAATACATGACCGTTCACTTTCATGGCGTGTACGGACGGACATTCCAATACAAAGTGGTGGGGCTACACTAGTTTTATAGGGCCACCACAACCCTCCTCTCTGATTGACAGAATGTAGTAATGCATGGCTGCATGGTTTTCGGTGAAGTATTTGATATTCTGAGAGTGACATGTAGGAACATTTTTAATTTGCTTAAAGATCATGTTACGTATACACAACTACAGATATTAGGTGTCAATAACTAGGTCTCTACATTAACGTTCCATTTATATACAAATGACAGATGACAAGCCTGTCTTGGTTACTAAAAAGGCAATACACGTCTCTACCACTTAATAATTTAGATTATATACATGATATCGTGATATTAAGCTGCTTAGCCATATTATATACTGCCACATTAACTGAATTCTCTGACAAGATTTGCTGCTGAAGGAGAATCATTGTTGCTTCCGCAGATGACATCCACTACAGATAATGCATTTATTCTGCATTCTTGTTTTTTAATACTGCAATTCAAAATAAGGATGATGTTTTGGACATTTGTCTTTTTTCAAAAAAAAACATCAACATTACATTCTATATTACATGCTATGTGGTATAAATTAATTGTAAATACTAATGGTAAGTATATGCTTAATTCATCTTTCAGAATGTATAAGGCAACAAAATAGCTCATAATCTTACTATTTCACATGTAGCATGTCAACATAAACCATGAATTGAATCTACCTGTCATTCCTAGAGACATGCTATTATGTAAATACAGTAATATGAAATTTTGACGATACCAAAGAGGTAATCAGAAGTCGTAAAACAATGGACAGACAATACAATGTTCAAAAGAAAAAGGTCAAAAAGATATCAACAAAATAAGTACACAGAAAACTACAAATTGAGTAACACAGACTCCACAAAAAATGGCGGCAAACCCATGTGCTCTAGAAAGGTGAACAGTTCCCGCTCCACTAGTGAGAAGAGTTTGAAGGTACCAAAAGGGAGGTAATCAGAAACTGTAAATCGAAGAACAGGCAACACAATGAACAAAAGAAAAAAGACATTCTGTTGTGTTACTTTTGAACGGCACGACCATCATCTGATAGGGAAATCGTGCTGGACACAATTATAGGTAAATAAATGTAAACAACATAAATAAACCATGTGTTGAAAATACATATACAGTCAAACCTGTCCATGCAGTCACCTCTATTAAGCAGTCACCTGTATTAAAAGGCCACATTTTTTGTCCTTTCATAGAAGATTTCATATGAATTGAACCTCTTTTAAGATGTCACCTGTTTTAAAAGACCACTTTTTCTTTGTCCCAAAGGTGACCTCTTAATACATGTTTGACTATATTTGTCAAATACATTATGTACTATTGTTCTTGTCCAAAACGTTTACTTCAAGCAACATCTAGGTAAGTAATTATCAAAATGAGCGACTATCTTAAGGACATCTTTGCTAATGGAATATTAACCTCCGATGGTTATCGGTTATCCGCCCAGTAGTCAGTGCTTCGGCACTGACATCGTATATTAGATCTGCTACTCTTTATATTTTACAATTCCTAAATAATTTAGTTCCTACTAAGTAATTTATTAACAATTAAACACAATCTCTCACATGCATACAAATGTAGTTAGTCATAGCCGATTATGTCTATCATGTTTAGGCGTTTATGCTTAATTGCTCTCAAGGACATTTAAATTATTTGGTTTTCCAATCTTTTGACTTTGAGCGTACCTGGAGAAGGTTTTTCCAATCTTTTGATTTTGAGTTTACCTGGTGAAAGTTTTTCCAGAAACGTGTCGTGTGATCTGAATTATATATCTACACATAATTTGAAATTAAGGTCTCGTTTGATGAATTAATTATACGCTTACAAGTCATTGTTGTCTGCTATTATGCCTTTTGTAATATATAAAATATATTAAATATCTGTGTATTTATTTCCATAGTAGAGCGAATACAAATCTACTAGTAATGTATCCATTCGTGCATATTATAAGGAATGTGTTCAATTTTTGAACAGGTTATACAATATAACAATAAATCAGTTATAGCTGTCAGTTTATTGGTGGCGGAAACCAGATTACCCAGAGAAAACCACCGACCTGTCACAAGTCACTGACAAACTTTATAATTCTTTGTGTCTTCTTCATTTTATAAGAAGAGTTTGAAGATAACGATGAACGCGCGTCGTGTTTCGACATTTTTTAAGATCGTGATATTTGTACCGTCCTCAAGTCACACAAGGGGCCGTCGAGATCGTATGGTAGCTAGTTGGATTTACAACTACCTATGCAATCGGTGCCTATCACTACTGATGTTGTGGGTTCGATTCCCACTCAGGGGGAGGTGTACAACATTATGTGACTTGCGGAAGGTCGGTGGTTTTCTCCGGGTCCTCCGGTTTCCTCCACCAATAAAACTGACCACCACGATAAAACTGAAATATATTAATTGTTGAAAGTGGCGTTAAGCACCATAAAATCAAACCAAATTGATCAAGTCACACAGAGGTTAAAGGGGTTTGCACATATGCAAAGCATATTTGTCTCAAGCAGATGAGTGTAAAATTATTTTAACATTCTCAATCATCAACTTTATGTCACTATGTAGGACTTTATACTGGAAAGACCTTAATTTCATCAGATTAAGATTTTAACAAACATAATAAAAACTATCATGTAAACAAACTTATTACATGTTCTGATTATATTCATTGTATCGTTATTTTAAGACACATCTCAATTAACTTTTTATTGGATAAGTCGTTTAAAATGTCATAATTTCTTGATGTTTATGGTACAACAAAATTCACCATTACCCGTTCAAATAAATCTGCTCTGTCATCTTTGATTGTTTCTCTTTTTTATGCATGTATGATCATTTAAAATCAGTTTTTTTAACCAGAAAGAATTGGAACCTAACTATGCTGTGGTCTCGTTGGTGTGATTGGGGGTGGGGGGTCCTCGGTAGTCGCGTTTTCACTGTAGTATTTATGTACATACATGATCATACATATGTGATAAGTGATTGATTAATTGCAGTCATATGCTGGATGAACATTTTTTTCAGCAATATCCTTGATTATGAAATGTTTTACAATAAATGTCGTCGTTAAAAGGCGGCACTTGTGTGGGTCTACCCATTGATGTATTGATTGTTAAAAGTAATAGAGGAAATCAAGAATGGGGTCCGGAAAGCTCGCTTTGCAACGGGCCATAAGCGATTGCTAACAATTTGTTCCCATTATGAGGTACTACAAGTTTGTCTTTCACGAGTAAAGATCTTTAAATTCTGCAAACACGAGGCACTGATTGATTTACGTGCTACACTAAGGGTGAGGTATGTATTTGATCAATCGTTTCCAACAAGAGGACAAGCCTTTCTACACCACTATAAAGTCCATTACTTACACTGTGATCACCCACTGGTTGTTGCTTAACGCCGTGTGATCATTTGTTTCCTAATAAAAGTTCATCACTATTAATACAAAAAATGTATATTGATGATGTCCTTTCAATTAATAATTTAAAGT
Organism: Gigantidas platifrons; assembly: GCA_002080005.1. NCBI lineage: Eukaryota > Metazoa > Mollusca > Bivalvia > Mytilida > Modiolidae > Gigantidas > Gigantidas platifrons. The sequence goes on along the minus strand of MJUT01028710.1, from coordinate 876,625 downwards.
ATGGCTACCATTGTTGATTTCATCTATCCAATTTAGCTTGAAATAAAGTTTACCATAGGCAAAGCTAGATAGCATTCATACCTGGGAAAAAACCTAGAAATTGATAGGTAGGACCTGTTGATGACAAAGCCTTACGATAGAAAAAATGATTACAATTTTTCCATTCTGAACTCTCCATTTAAATGTAGCAATATTCCAACAGCACCTGTATATGGAGTATACATCTCTCAGTTGATACGATATTCCAGAGCTTGTATTTCTTGGCAGAATTTCAGAGGTTGTTGCTAATAGGGAGCTATAGAAGCAGTTGTCCCTAGTGGTCAAGTTGGTCATCAGTTCAAAGGCTTTACGATTGTTATGACCTTGTAAACCGTTGTGCAATTCCACGGATCTGTCAATTGCCAATGCCACAATCTTCGTTCCCCGTTCCTGATGCATCGCCAAATATAAAGAATCACCAGATTTTCAACAGTATTGACACGGCAGTAATGAGGTTCATGTGGTGTGACTCAATCATAGGTTTTGTGTGTATTGCTTTGTGGTCTATTGTTCGTCTCTTTGTCCTGTTTCGAACCCTAACCCTTACCCTACAACCCTAAGGTAATAGGTCAGTGTCTGGACGGGAACCGATGTGCGTGATGTTAGGCTTGTGGTCATAATAACGTTAGCCACTCGAACAAAACGGGCCCCAATATAACAAGAGATTCAACACGAACACCATCGTCTGAAGAAATATCATCAGAAAATACTGCAAGTATTCCAGTTACTATTTAATTGTGGTAGATGTCTGAATATTGTCCTTGTTGTTTAAACATCTTAAAGGCTATATAATTATGCTCATGTAGTTCAGTAACTAAGCCTGGTTAGAGCATGGAATCAAATAAATATTCCAAAGGCTATTTTTGTAATATAGATGCATCTTCATTAATGTCAATTGATGGCAAGACATTTTTAGTAAAATCATAATTAATTGTAAGAACTTAACCAAGTTGATTCTATATTTCACTCATGTAATAAAATGCAAAAGAAAATTATCTGATGTTCTCGTGGCAAGTATAATTTTGATTGGCTAACAAGGTACATCTAAGTATTCATGGAAGAAGTGCGGTGACAGAAACTTCTTTGAAGAAGTGCGGTGACAGAAAATCAATAATCTCGCTCACACAGCAGACAACGTCTCTCACCTATATTTCATAAACCACAGAAAATGATATGACATCGCTGTCCATTTATATTGCAACAGGTGACCCACATTTTACTACTTGACAGAAAATCAATAATCGTTCTCTGTATCTTTGTCCAAAGATACACGTAATTTATGTTTTTCCTATAATAAGGACATGCTTATTAATGTTGGAACATTCAGATAAAAACGTTATCAGTCTCGAGATGTTATATATCCCGTTTTATAGTGCAGTGGTTTTGTTAAAAGGTGTTAAAAGGTTCGGCTAACGCCTCACCTATTAACCAAACCACTGCCCTCTAAAACGGGATATATAACATCGACGCCTCACCTTTTAACAAAACCACTGCCCTCTAAAACGGGATATATAACATCTCGAGACTGATAAACGTATATTATTATACCTCATATATTAATTACCATAAATAGATTAACTTGATTGTACAATGGGCAAAAATCAGAACACGTGATCACACAGGACAAAAATCATATTCCGTGAAATAAATATCATATTCCACCACTTCGGAAGCCTCGCGGGTTTTCCCGCCAGAGTTATCGTTCTTTGACAGGAAAACGTCAGAGGCACTCGGAATGCATCATTTGCAGGCAACCGTTGCAATTTGGTTTTTAAATATATGAGACAACGTTCAAATGGACGTTCAAATGTTTTCCAGCAGTATTTTACAGGCATGTGTTTTCTTGGTTTCATTCGGTATAATAAAACATTTATAGCATGCGGGTACAGGAAATATGAAAATTTATTCACCCACGAGTATCATATTCCCCTCGGGCGATGCCCTCGGGGAATATGATACTCTTGGGTGAATAATTTTTCATATTTCCCTCACCAGCATGCAATAAATGTATAATACTGCACAGTACAACAAAGAAATCATTTGTATCAGAAATAAATCACAAATTATATACCGGTAGTGTTATATATCTCAAATTTCATTCGTTTCTATGTCGATGGAACACATCCCAGTCAAATTACGTACTTAAAACAAGTGTGTCACTTTATTAAAGATAAGTTCCTGAGCTTTCAGACCCAATTTGTGTGTCCCACATTCGTCAACTTTAAAAGTCAGTCACGTAATACAAAACTCTGTTCTTTCATTGGCGTTGGACATAGCAGCATAGCATTTCTTTCAATAACCTTTAATGGGCATACATAACAGTATATAAATACCAGGGGCGTAGCTACGTAAGGCCCGAGTAGGCACGTGCCTACACTCAAATTTGGCATTTTTTTTAAAAATAAATAATGTCTGTACCTCTGCATTCCGAGAATAACCTATTTGAGAATTCCGTACCAAATCGTACGGCAATGCTATATAAGCACTACAAAAATTTCCACATTAACCCGTGACAGTGCGAAATCGAAAACCGGTTCTTTTCCGTATTTGATTTCAACGTTAACTTATAATTTAGTCCGATAACTCTTAGGGAACGACCATTTAACTTGAAAAGGGGGGGGGGGGTTATGGTTTTTTCCTAAAAATATATTCTGATTCCCAATGTTGCTGAAAATAATATTCTGATTTTGGTAGAGGAAAAAAAAATAATCTGATTCAGAGTTTTTGTCATATAGCCTAATGTTAATACAAAAAAAAAATATAACTCTAATAAAGGGTACTAAAAGGAAAAAGACGTCAGAATCTACAGAAGAAATAGCTACAAAGTGATGTTTGAATCGTAATGATTGAACAAAAATATCACTTCTAACATGATGTACATTCTTAATTTAGAGCAATTTTAGCATAACAAAAACACAAGATTTTAGCATAACAAAAACACACCCTTTTGGACCCGCTGGGGGCCCAGAGAGGCCCCCAGAATCCTCGCCGTAAACGTTGTGCCTACACTCATTTACATGTCTAGCTACGCCCTTGAATACTATATGTTGGGTTATTTTTTGGTTAATTAAACATGTATGAACTTAACACCTGTCTATTCTGAACACAAAAGCTAGTCTCAACAAGGTTCAAAGCAACCCAGATTAAAAATGTTTGAACCCACGAAGAAGGCCTCATCTGATTTTAATATGAGAAGTTCATAAAGAAGACATGCTTTGATCCATTGCTATATACATACATGCATTTTTAATTGTCTGCTTAAACATACTTCTGTCTTAATATTTGGATCTCGCCATTTATCCATTAATCGGATTCTTGCAACTTTCGTTAATTTTTCGGTTAATACTACTTCCATCACGATGATAGTTATGATTCCCCCTGTAAGAGTAATGGTCTTTAACCAACATATTCTACCTTCCTAGATAGTAGCCTATAAATAACGAGCATTTCATTCACCCTTTTATTGTAGTTTCCATGTTTATTATGTTGTCATTCATTTTTCTGATAGTATGTGGTCTTTTGGGGTGAAAGGGAATCTGTAATTTGTTTTATTGTTTTATTTTTTATATCTGTTTTGCCGTTGGAGATCCCATTATTAATGAAGGGAGGGTTGAGATCCCATTAACCGGTTAAACACCGCCACATTTTGTGCCTGTACCAATCTAGGACCTGGATTTCCAACACCATATGTCGTTGTCCTTTTCGTGTTTCATGATTTGAGATTAGAGGTGGTTGTTTGTTTTGTTGATATTGGTGGAGTTTAAACTACTTAAGCTTTCTATTCATCAACAGGTGTGATATTCAGGTTTTGGTGTGTGGTGGGGGCAATCTTTGAATGGTTTCGGAAAATATCCAGGCTGCTAACAAATGTCATGATGCTGCAAGAGAGCGCATAAAAAAGCACCAAAAATCATGCTAGAATGAAAAAAAAATAGGGCGTCATAACGGAGGAAATAAAACGTCAGTTCTGCCGATTTTGGGAAAAAAATATATCCAGTAGCTGAAGCGACTTCCTTGGCACTTTCAGTCTAATCTAGAAATTTGTGTCTGTATCTTCATCCTAATCTCGTTTCAAGCCCTATCAAGGGTCAACCTAATTAAAATTAGATCTCTCACCTTGCTCTTGTTTATTTATATTTCGCGCGTGTGAGATCTAACACAAGCCTGTAGACATCGCATTCTGGTGACCTAGGGTCACGCATATGTAATGAGATGCAAATAAAGGTAACGTACATTCAGAACAGCCAATCAAAATCGTTCTCTGACATCACACATAATAAGCACACATATATTTGATTTGTAATAAATACGCCTAGGCGTGAGAGGGCTTCTAAATGCGATTGATTTGTGCCGTAAATTATGAATTTTCACCTGAAGACGCCTTCTTGTCTCCGGAAATGTAAACAGTTGTCGGAACAATCGGGCTCAGACATAGTCTAGTCCTACAATATAAGACTCCGATAGGCGCGATGTTTACTTGACATGTTTTAATTTTATTTTTCCTTTTTATTATTTTTTGTTATTTACTATTTACTGTTTTCTATTTATTTTTTTATTTCTGATATCCGCACCTCGGAGTCTTATGTAGGAAGCCATTTTTCCTTTAGCAACTTCCCATCAAATTTCGATGGGAACTTTTGGACCATTTTACACTATTATAATAACATTTCATCATAGCTCAAACTGCACAAGCTNATTTTAATTTGGTTGTTTCGAATCATGTCAATTCCGACCACGTTCCGTCTTTTTCGTGTCTTGATGTCTGAACAAATTGGCAGGCGACTTCCGGTGTTTACGCTATTACTGTGACAACGTCAGCATATCATAGTCGTAAATGCGGTAGATTATAAGTAATTGTAATATGGAGACGCCAAGGAAACCGCTGAATAAATACTGGTGTTCGGTACCCCACTATATGTCTTATATCAGAAATATATACATAAAGGCAGATCGAAAATAACAAAATTTTGACGGAATGGAAATGATTCGAAGATTGTATCAAGGGTATTCTGGAAATTTTAAATTTGACCCCCCGGTGCATTCCGATGGATATTTTGGCATGGACGGATTGTGTCAGATCAAGTGCAGGTAAGATTTCATATATAGACATATTTTCTAGTTCAAATCTGCAAAAATATTGATATATCCTTACCTTTTACAGCCGGTATATCCGACAAAATAATCCAAACTTCACTTTGAATGGTCCGCCATTTTACTGAACTCGAGAACTACACCACGTGATCAAAAATCGTGACGTATTTTGCTATAGTCTGTTTCGTAGTTCGAGATGTCGATGTCAGGACACATGTAATAAAATAATTTGACATAGACATCTCGAACTACGAAACAGACTATAGCAAAATACGTCACGATTTTTGATCACGTGGTGTAGTTCTCGAGTTCAGTAAAATGGCGGACCATTCAAAGTGAAGTTTGGATTATTTTGTCGGATATACGCTGTAAAAGGTAAGGAAATNGGTTGTTTCGAATCATGTCAATTCCGACCACGTTCCGTCTTTTTCGTGTCTTGACGTCTGAACAAATTGGCAGGCGACTTCCGGTGTTTACGCTATTACTGTGACAACGTCAGCATATCATAGTCGTAAATGCGGTAGATTATAAGTAATTGTAATATGGAGACGCCAAGGAAACCGCTGAATAAATACTGGTGTTCGGTACCCCACTATATGTCTTATATCAGAAATATATACATAAAGGCAGATCGTTTTCCTTTCATGATGCTGACAGCCGCAAATAAAGAAAGAGAACAAATTTAATTTTAAAGAATTATTTGTCTATGCGTTGAAGTCTTTGGTACAAATAAAATAATTTAATTGATATCTGTCTTTTACAGAAAATGTTAAGATATTTTTAACTTGAGAATCGAACGTTAAAACGGCACATATCGATTGGAGTTTTTGTTGTGTACATTGACACCGGAAGCTCAGGGCCAGCAGTTCCATCGAAATCACGTGATCTGGCAGACGAAAATAACAAAATTTTGACGGAATGGAAATGATTCGAAGATTGTATCAAGGGTATTCTGGAAATTTTAAATTTGACCCCCCGGTGCATTCCGATGGATATTTTGGCATGGACGGATTGTGTCAGATCAAATTTAAAATTTCCAGAATACCCTTGATAGGGCTTGAAACGAGATTAAGATGAAGATACAGACAAAAATTTCCTCGGAATCCTAATCTCAACGAGATTATTTCATAGTCATGTCTGTAGACCATTGTTTTAGTAAGCCAGCTTTATAATATAAAAAAATAGTTAAAAAAAAATCAAAAGTAACTTGTTCTCGCCACATGAGCGCATGGGACAGAGAATTGCCCCCTCCTTATTCCGTGCCACGAGCGCCGGTGGTTCTCGTCATGACTTAGCTGAGAAATTGCTCAACTATCACTGACGCACTCATTTTAATTGTGTATGCGGACTACATATGTGTATTATACGGAGTGGAGGGTATATTTTGAGACCTTGCATCGAATATTTGTACTGATAACAATTAAATATGTTTAAACTGAACAAACATCTCACTATTAAATAGTTTACTTGCTATTTCAGATAATTTCACCAGTGAATGAAAAGAAAATTATGGATTTTTTAAGAGTACAAAATTTCATTGTGCAGCATATATTAAGATTTGTTTTCTCATATTAGCCTATATACTTGCAGTTAGGGGAAAACTACTGATTATGCAATTTAAATGTATCGTCCAATCAGGTTGCTCTTCCGCATTCACTGTTAGATTGAACTAGTAGTCTGAACATGTCCGAATTTCCGAAATACCTGCGGTACTACATGTAACAAATGCATTAAGGTAAATGACATGGCAACGGCCTCAGACGATGCTACAGATCTTCAGACTTGTCCAATATGTCTCGAAATTCTAAAAACACCGAAGAATTTGCCATGTTTACATACGTTTTGTGAAAAATGTATAGACGCATATATAACTTCCTTGTTTGAGCGAGATAAAAATCAAAGCACTGAATGTCCTGTATGTAAGTCAGTGTTTGTAATTCCGGAAGGTCTATGTACAGACGATTGGGCACATCAGCTTCCAGATAATTTTTTCATCGTTAGTCTTATTGAAAATACTAACATTGGAAGTGCAAACAATATTTGTATGGTATGTCAAAGATTCGAGGAGGAATCGGAAGCACATTTTGTATGTGTGGATTGTGTCGATACCTTGTGTAAGCATTGTTATCTATGTCATAAATCTAATAGAACCTCCAAAGATCATGAGATTGTTTCTGTGGAAGATTTTAAAGCTATTGATAGAAATAAATTAAAACTTAAAAGTTATTGCTCGGAACACAAAGATGAAAACATTAAATTTTACTGTTTGGATCACGAGGAAACGTGTTGTTCCATTTGTATCTCTCTTAATCATCGTAAGTGTGATGAAGTACAGACAATTCAGGATGCTTCAAGAGGGTTTTCCAAGTCAGAATCTGTGAAATCACTTCAAACTTTTATGAGTCACATTTCCCGAGATGTGGATACAGTTTTATCAAAAATTGACGAAGAAATGGCAGATCTTAACTCCCAAAACGCAACTGCTCTTTTTAAAATAGAAAAAATTTCCAAGGATATGGCTGAGAAAGTTGGTAAATTAGAGGACAGGTTAAGATCAAGGCTTGGAAAACTAGTTGAAGTTAATAAAGACGAACTTGAGCGAAAGAAAACGGCATGTGGAAATCTAAAGAAACAACTTGAAAATGAGACACGTTTACTAGATACATGTATCGAAAAGGCATCGGATGCTCAACTTATGATTGAAGCTAAAAGAATTGAAGATAAGATTCGCAGTTATGATAAATGTTTTGAAGACCAAGACATTTACGAAACTTTTCATGTAAAATTAGAAGTGATAATTTCTGTTGAAGAGTTATTTCCTCAAATAGAAGAGTCTTGTCAAATTGTGTCCACAACGTCTGACAGTTTGTATAGCCTGGAACATCGGCATTATAAGAAAACCTTTAAACTAGTGAACACCCTACCTTTTGTTGAGAAGCACCTTGAAGCCTGCCTTACAAATAATTCTAATAGAATTGTTACAACATGTAATAATGAAAAATGTCTGGAAATGTTTAACTTCAATGGGGAAAAACTTAAAACGTTGAAACTCCAAGGCAGACCTTATGACATTGCAAAGGTTAGTGAAGATGTGGTAGCAGTATTATTTCAAGACTTAAAGGCAGTTCAATATATTAATGTTACGAATGAAAGCATTGTACAAATTATAGGTGTTAAAGAAGACAATATGAGCATTAATATTAATAAAAACAAGCTTCTTGTAGCTGGTCCGGCCGATATAACAACGTATGACAAATCGGGACATGTTATTAGTACAATTAACAGTGGCATTATGAAAGACATGTATATTTCCTGTTATGAATCATTATTGTACCAAACTGATGATGGCAATTCATTGATATGCAAGGCTACAAGCGGTGAAGAGTGTTTTAGATTTTTGCATGACGATGTGAAGGGGATAAATGGAATTGCTTGTGATAAGATGGGAAACATCTATGTTACTGGACGAACATCAAACAATGTTGTCCAAATAAAAAAAGATGGATCGGGACATACAATTTTGTTGTCGAAAGATGATGGGATACAAGATCCGACGTACATCGATGTGAGCAACGATGGGAAGCATATTGTTATTTGTCAGAAAAATAAGAAGGAAATTCGTTTGTTTGAATTAAAGTAGAAAACAAATTGATAAGTTCAAACTACTGTTTTATGTTTTGTTAAAACATTGTCCTTTTTAAAGTTTTGTATAAAACATGTCTTGCTTTAAGTTGTGAACACACATTGTCCTGTTTTAAGTTTTGTATAAACATTGTTCTGTTTTAAGTTTTATACAAACATTGTCCTGTTTTAAGTTTTGAACAAACATTGTCCTGTTTTAAGTTTTCTTGTACCCACACTGACCTGTTTTAAGAATTAAGATTGGTATAAACATTGTCTTGTTTTAAGTTTTGTATAAACAATGTCCTATTTGAATTTTTGTATAAACATTGTCCTGTTGGGAATTTTTTTTACACACATTGTCCTGTTTTAAGTTTTGTACACACATTGTCCTGTTTTAAGTTTTGTATAAACATTGTCCTATTTTAAGTTTTGTATAAACATTGTCCTGTTTGAAGTCTTGCATCAACATTGTCCTGTTTTAAGTTTTGTACACACATAGTCCTGTTTTAAGTTTTGTATAAACATTGTCCTATTTTAAGTTTTGCTCGCGCATTGTCCCGTTTGACGTTTTGTATAAACATTGTCCTGTTTGACGTTTTGTATAAACATTGTCCTGTTTGAAGTTTTGTATAAACATTGTCCTGTTTGAAGTTTTGTATAAACATTGTCCTGTTTGAAGTTTTGTACAAACATCATCCTATTTGAATCTTTGTAAAACATATTTTTCTGTTTGAATTTTGTTTAAACATGATCATTTTTTCAGTTTTGTATAAGCACTGTCCTATTTGAAGTTTTGTGTAAGCTTTGTCCTGTTTGAAGTTTTGTATGAACATTGTCCTGATTTAAGTTTTGCACAAACGTTGTCCTCTTTTTAGGTTTTGTATAAACATTGTCCTGTTTTATGTTTCATACAAACATGATCCTGCCTTATGTTTGTACAATAAAAACGAAGATATAGAATTTAGTGGGCACGTGGCTTTTCTGGAATAACCTTCGTCAGGTAACCCATAATCAAAAGATTGGAAAGACAAAACATCTAAAAGTGTTTGTCAGCAATAAATTATATGTAGGCTCAGTATACCACCCGCATACAAATGATATAGACTCACTGGACGAGATAAAGAAGAACTTAAAAATGGCATCTTCGGGCGAAAACCAAACAGTATGGGTAGGCGGGGACTTCAATCTCCCTGACATTGAGTGGAAAAACAACACATCTGGAGAAGTGAGAGAAAATAGCAGAAACAAACAACTACATCAAGAATTTATTGACTTCACAGCTGATAGCGGACTAGCACAGGTAGTAAACCAACCAACAAGAGGAGACAACACCTTAGATCTCTTTTTTACCAACACTCCATCAACAATTTATCGTTCAGAAGTTTGTCCTGGAATATCGGATCATGACATAGTCTACATTGAAGCAACAACAAAGCCTGTGAAGCATAAGCAAATACCAAGACAAATATTCAACTATAAGAAGGCAGACTATGAATCTATGAAAACGGAAACAGAAACCTTTGCCAAAAGTTATATAGAAAATCATCAGTCCTGTATGAATATTGATGTAATGTGGAATGACTTGAAAAGTCATTTAGATGAAACAATACGAAAACATATACCACAGAGGACAATTAAACATCAACATGGCTACCCATGGAAATACGTANCCCCGTGGCAAACACGGGGAAATTAAGGTCCATCGGTCAAATGCCTGTGATATCACCTATGTCTGAGGTGAGAACCTTAGTTTTATTACATTAATTACATTATTTAGGGGCTGTAAATTTCAATAATAAATATACCTAATAAGCCATGTCAGTGTCTTAACACGAACTACTGAGCGGATGATACCCTATAGTCCACCAGCAGAGCTTCCTTACTGTTAAAAGTCGACCTAATGATAGTAATAAAAACTTAGATATCTAATTTAGTGCGCACGACGCGTTTCTGGAATAACCTTCATCAGGTCCGCTCATAATCGAAAGGTTGGAAAGCCAAAAAAATTAACGTTGTTGGGAACAAGTAAAACCAAAGGGCCTAAGCATGATAGACTGTCCTATAAACTATGTCATGTATTATGTATTGTATAAATATTGTCCTGTTTTAAGTTTGTTTTTGTAACATTAACCTATAATTTTGACATTTTAATTAGATAATAATCGCATTACTAGTTTTTTTTTATTTGTTTCTATGCCATCTTAACAGCCAGTATGGTGTAGTGGTTAATGTTTTCAATTCGAGTGCAATCGATCATGGATTTGAACACTGGTCAGTCGGATAAAAAAAAGACTATAAAATTGGTAATGTTTGCTTCTCCAGTAAGAAAGCAGCATTAAGGAGTATGGGACATACATGGATAGGTTTAGAATCAGGGTATTATTGATTATGTGACGGAGTGGAGCGACATGTCTACATGTGAACTGTTTTCAGTGAACTAGCAATGATTATAAACTCCGCGTGTTACTTTAGTTTTTAGCAAAGATCATCATCATCTCGTCAAAATTGCTTACCTGGTGTTTAACAACAATCGCATATTCTTTGCCATCTTATTAATGTATTAAAATGGAAAACAAGCAATACGACATTGTCGGAACAGTTCCAACTGAAATACAATAGCACAATAGACAGTCAATATACCTAACACACAGATACATGTCCGCTCACACTCCTTGCTTGGAACAGGTACTTCAATAAAAATTGTCGGTGACAATCTACTTTTTATAAACACCAAAGAATGCAAGGGGCCCTCGTAGCCGTATTCGTATGCTAGTTAGATTTACAACCAAAGTCTTATCACAACTAAACTTAAGAGTTCCCCGCCCGCCGCGAGGTGTACTTGATCAGTACAATCTATGTGATCAAGGTTTGACAGCGGCAGGTTTTTTCACCAATAAAGCTGAAATGGTGGCGATAAACCATAACCCAAACAATATACATATATCTCAATCTATAATTTCGTGTATCCATCATTCATTTTGAAGTGAGCCACATGGATTTGCTCGCCGACTTATAAATTTGTTTACTATCAATGTGCAACCCATTTAAAAATCAGTCTTGTGGTGTGTTTTTTTTTCAGTGGACTGCCAAGGCAAACAAATGTATTGCGTGGGGGCTATAGTCCCTATTGTACAATTTCAAAACGAATGACGCATGCACATTCTCAGGGCACAGGTTATGTGTCCATAAACGCCACTTTCAACAATATTTCAGTTATATCGTGGGGTCAGTTTTATTGGTGGAGGAAACTGGAAGATCCGGAGAAAACCACCGATCTGTCGCAAGTCACTGACAAACTTTATCACATAATGTTGTACACCTCGCCCTGATCGAGATTCGAACTCACAACATCAGTGGCGATAGGCACTGATTGCATAGGTAGTTGTAAATCCAACTACCATACGATCACGGCCACGACGGCTCCTCACATCCTCGGATATTGTGAATCAAATGATGTAGAAATATTAAATAAAACATTCAATATTTGTGTCTTTGTGTGTGGACAACTTGGTCGATTAAGCAGATAATATATAGTCCGTAGACCAATATAAATAGTAATGATACAGACTGTTTTTAATTTATTGTCATATCCCTCAATCTGATAAAAATAAGATCTTTCACTAGTTCATCCCTTACTGAATGATATGTCGTGTCGTTGGAGATATGAGGAAACACCACTAAATAGGTCTCATGAGAGTGACCCTATGCAACATCCAAATTCCAATGCAAATGGTCAGTGATTGCGAGACTATGAAAGTGTTATTAAACTGCTTTGCATTTTATGAGCAATCCGATTGGCCACCCCCCTAAAAGTGGAAAAAATATGATTTTTTTTGCGTAAAATCGTGATTTTTCACACGAAATACCCCCAAAATTTTCGCGCCTCCCACCGTTCGGCGCGATTTTTTTAAAGTGCGCCCCCCGTAACTTGAAATCCTGGATCCGCCCATGATAACGTCACTCATATGTGACCCGTAATGGGATTTTCTCAGAACTCACAATGCCACGACATATCTGAAAAGGGGAGAAAGTGAGAGATGTTATTTTAATCACATTGTTATCCAGTTAGCGTAGCAGGAGTCTATTATTGTTATTTTAATCACATTGTTATCCAGTTAGCGTAGCAGGAGTCTATTATTGTTATTTTAATCACATTGTTATCCAGTTAACGTAGCAGCGGTCTATTATTGTTATTTTAATCACATTGTTATCCAGTTAGCGTAGCAGGAGTCTATTATTGTTATTTTAATCACATTGTTATCCAGTTAGCGTAGCAGGAGTCTATTATTGTTATTTTAATCACATTGTTATCCAGTTAGCGTAGCAGCAGTCTATTATTGTTATTTTAATCACATTGTTATCCAGTTAGCGTAGCAGCAGTCTATTATTGTTATTTTAATCACATCGTTATCTAGTTAACGTAGCAGCAGTCTATTATTGTTATTTTAATCACATTGTTATCCAGTTAGCGTAGCAGCAGTCTATTATTGTTATTTTCATATCTCTTAACTAAATAATTTTCTAAAACAATTTTATACTTGAATTTTCAATTTTCAAACCACATGAATATGTTTTCTTTCTTTCAATATTCCAAGTACCCCCCCCACACACACACACACTCCCCCATAGAGATGCTGAAGCATAGGTGAAAATCATCAAAATTAAACGGAACAACGGAACCATACTTTCATCACTCCTAAGGTAAGATGTGTGACCAGATGGACAACGGTATATCATAATACGTCCCGCCTTTGATGAGCATATTAAAACTATAAAAATCATACTTATAAAAAAGAATATCGAAGGAGTAATCAGAATCCGTATATCGAAGAAGAACAGACAACACAATGGCCAAAAGAAAAAGTACAAAAGGACAAACAACGATCTACAAAACATACACATAAAACTAAAAGTCAAGTAACACGAACTACACTAAAAACCGGGGGTGAACTCAGGTGCTCCGGAAGGGTATACATTATGGATCGAGTCTTCAAAATTCAACGAACAAATAAATAAAATAAGTATACTTACCAAATAATACAAATGTATCAAAATCATCAACAAAACTGTATATTTTCATAGATAACTCTATATTGTTTCTGTCTATCCACATTTATATTCAGGATGCTTGTCACACGAATATCTAATTCAGGTAAAACAAATAGTACATAGATGTGCTTACAATAGTTAAAGAGAATTGATAAGTAAAGCACCCATATCAGTTGCGAAAATATTTTAACGTTAATGTCATGCATGGTTGGTGAATGTATATATATGTGTGTGTGTGTATTTGAATAACCCCTCTACGTGGAAAACCACTATTGTATATTATGTCTTTATATTGATGGAAACGTCTCCAATATCATGCACCATACGAACAAATTATTAATTTACAACTTCATTTAGTATAAACATATTTTATTAATCAATACATATGACTATAGTACAATTTAAATACAACAATAGTAATGAATATGAATTAATTAAGGGGGGGGGGATCCGAAAACAAGTTATTAAACTTATATAAATCCGTATCCCAAGTTTAATTAAATCTACTTTTAATAATCTCAGAAGTTAGATTACGTTGTAAGGATCAGTAAAAAAGAGAATTGTATTTTACACTATAGGGGATGAATTGTGCAGGAAAGTGAAAGGGGTTGGTGAATTGTGAATTACGGGGTAAATCGTTTACTACTTAAAATGAACTTTTGTACTGACAAGAAGATTTCTGTGTTCTGGCTAACAGTTAACTCATTAGATCCTACCAATAGAAGTTCAGTGGACAAAGGAATAGGAAGGTTAAGGGCAAATATGTGGCGTTGTCTAGGTATGTTATAGTGAGGACAGTTGAGAAGATAATGAGTAGGAGTCTCTATAGCACCACATGTACAACGAGGTGAATTTACAATATTTTTCCGAAATAGATCGGAATTAAGAGCACTACACCCCATACGTATTCTAGCGTGAAAAATCTGTCCTAAACGGCTACCGACGTAAAAAAAATGTGGGTTTATCATATATAATATTAAGGTTCAGTCGCGATTTGAATACATTAATAGAAGGACAATTTTTTGTGCTATCCGGAAGAAGATTCCAAGACCGTACCGTCTGAGGTAAAAAAAATAATTTGCATATAAAGTGGTTCGAGCTCTGACAGGCGGAATTAACGTTGAATGTCTTGTATTGTGATCGTGAATATTTCGAAAGGTGTTAGGGACAAGACTACTCAAGTACCCCGGGGTTAAGCCGTTATTCATTTTGAAAAAATATGTCAATCTATGTTTTTCCCTTCTGTCTTTCAAATATTCCCACCCGGTTTCTGTATATAACTTAGAAAGTGATACTAGGCGGGTACCCCCAGTTACAACCCTGGCAGCCTCTGCTTGTACGCTTTCTAATTTATTCGTAAGGTAAACAGTTTTACAGTCCCAAACTACATCCCCATATTCTAATAAAGGTCGAATAAATGTCAAATAAATCTTTTCAAGGGTTTTTCGATCTAAAATGAATTTAAATTTTCTCATAATGTTGACTCTGGTATAGGCTTTCTTGGTAATCAGGTCTACGTGCTTACCCCAAATTCCATCATTAGATATGGTAAGGCCTAAATGTTTATGTTCAGATACCATGTTAATGATCTTATTGTCCATCATGAGTGGTGGATGAAGTGGGCGGTTAGATTTCCTAGATACGATCATATTTTCTGTTTTATCGGGGTTAAATTTAATCAGCCACTTCATAGACCAATCATGAATTTTCGCCAAGTCCATATTCAAAGTCTCAGCAGCATCCACAGGATCGTCGACAATTATATAAAGACTAGTATCATCTGCAAACAATTTTATTGACGAATTTATGTCTGCTACTATATCGTTAATATAAATAATAAAGAACAGAGACCCAGAATTGATCCCTGAGGGACACCCGCACAAACATTCCGCCAGTCAGAGCAACAACCGTTTATGACAACCCTTTGTTTTCTACCCAATAAATATTTTTCAACTTCATTTAAAAACTGTGATTGAAAGTTAAACTGCTTAATTTGGAGATTGTGTTCGTACGTATCTTTTAAAATTCACATCACAAAAGCCAAGGAGGCAACGGTGACAAGCACCATCAGAATTTTTAAAACTTATACCTGATTTTGAATTTATTTTCTTTTTTTTTTCCATATCCCCCACCCAACTTTAGTCAGTTTCGTTCAATCATTACAATATTTTCTACTTCGCATATTGTTCCAATTTTTCAGATAATATGTGTACTAGGTTTATATTCTCGTTATTTATTTTAATGAAATTTTATCCTTTGATAATTACATACGTGTAAGTCACCATTTAAGTGGATTTGACTCTTGGCTACATGATGATCTGGTAGAAGAAGAGTTTGAAGATATCAAAGGGGTAATCAGAATCCGTAAATCGAAGAAGGACAGACAACACAATAACCAAATGAAAAAGGACAAACAACGATCTACAAAACATTACATATAAAACTAATGATCGATTAACACGCACCCCACTAAAAACCGGAGGTGAACTCAGGTGCTCCGGAAAGGTAAGCAGTTCCTGTTCCACTAGACATTTGCATAAAATGTCAAATAAGATGAGATCGGGAAAGTAACGTGATGACTTAACTACATACCATGAACATTAAATTGTATAGACGTCGCGCATGAAACTGGTGCCAATTTACGAATTAGAAGTCGGATCTATTTTTCAGTATTAGAAAGATTGCTTAAAATGCATATTTTAATTTGAAATTTTACAACAGCCTTCATGAACAACTAATTCATACAAATGTATAAAAAAATATTAGATATATTTCTTTTAATTGCAGTATAATTGATATTCTTAATGTCATACTACGTCAAAATTCCTATGTAACGCGTAACATTTAATACCGTACACATGATGTGCAACATTACCGCATCTTTTCGTTTTTCGTCGAATCATAAAAATATCATGCGGGAAGATTCACTGTCACCAAGGCATTGTGACGTCATAACAGTCGTCTGTCACTCTGCGTTTTGTTCGAGAAAGATGGAAGAATGCAAGAAGAAAATGGAATGAAACAAGAGAAAATCTCCAGAAAATATAATGGATCCGTATATTTCTGCAACAGGTAACACAAAAAATGAGACGGGAAAGCGGAAAAAAAATATTATGTTGAAAAAGTACAAGTTTAAAGCTCTCTATTCTTTATTTTAATGCAATGCTATACCCTTTTTAAATAACGATGTATGGAAAAACTGCTGTCCTGACAAATGTCTCATCTTACGTTCGTAACGTCCTGAATTCTCACGGTGCAATTTTCTCTCATATGTTTTATCTTTCAATATCCAACTGTTCCAAAAGAGAATAGCACAGAAAGATGTACTGATACTACCCTTTCATACGACTGTAAACTTTCCACAATGTGCATTGTAAGCACTAGCATATTCAATTTTTACGGGATCCGAAAAATATCACACCTCACGCCAACGCCCGTTTATCGTCAGAAATGTTACGTTTCGTCAAGTCATTACTGTGCATAACTTAATCTCTTTCTGGACAAGTGTGTAAAGTGGGTTTACAATACTTAGAACGAGAGTAAACTGTTTCTGTGCTGCAATATTTTGTTCTTATTACTAAACTCCACGTTTTTGTTCTATGCAGAAAATTGAAATACGGTTGTCGAGGAAATTTATATACACATTTTCAAATTTTTCGCATCTTATAATTTCTTGGTACCGGTATATTATCCCTAAAGCATATTATTTGAAATATTATTTAAAGTCATTTCTTATCCGATTCACGCATAATTGATCCTAAAATAATTCGAAAGTTTTAATTTTTGCCGTCATAATTTATTTTACTATTTGGTTGTACTGAATGATTATTTGAACTTTGAAATTTATGCATGTGAATGAAACTGCCCTCAAAAGCTGTATCGTCACGTTTTTACTCGCATATTAAGGTCCCTGCCAATATTCAGTGGATGCCCTATAGTGATCATTCTGTCCGTCCGTCCGTCTACAAGTTTCAGGAGAAATTATAAAATAAATTTTGATTGATGGATATGAAATATGCGAAATTACAGAATTATCAATGCGCGTACATTGCTTACAAGTTCCTGTCGAATACTAGTTTAACTACTTTAGCTGGCAACAACACACACACACACACGCACGCACGCACGCACGCACGCACGCGCACGCACACACACACACACACACATTTCGATAGGCCATATCAAATTAATTTGTAGATTCTCATCTCTTCCCGAAATTATAACATTCATGTACATGATACAAAATTCCTCAATCTTGTGGAAAAGAACACAAATCCAAACATATTTTAGGATTTTACGGCTTACATTTGCATAAAGTAAGAAGACATACATTGAATTATTCCAAAGATGCAAGCTCTTACAGTCCACCAAAATTCTACAAAATATATCATCTCCTTTTAATGTGTTCATCTGTGATCTTCAACATACATGAGAACCTGAACAAACTTCGTATGAATGGTCATGACTGGTGTCAAATGTAAACCCGACATTCCTCTAAGCTAAAACTTCAGATTACAAGAACAACCAATGAATTTCAAATTGCCATCACTGATCAAACTCTGACAGGGATGATGACCAATACAGACAGAAAGGGAATCTGTTTTTTTTTATCAATACTTTGGCTTCGATGGGACTCGATGGAAAATGAACAAACACGCAGGAAACAGAATAAAACCTTTGATAAGAATAAGCGAAAAAATTGGCAAATCTAGCAAGCAGCTGTTCGTATTAAACAATCAAATACTGTAGCTACGAGAGGGCTCAATGTACAAGGTACTGTTATCACTGTCAAGTTGTTTTATTTGAAATTGTATCTGTAATTATACTCTTCTCTGTAACTGTATTCCTTTTTACGTCTTTTTATGACATAGGAGATCGTGGATACAAACGTAGATATCTAATTTAGTACACACGATGAGTTCTGGAATAACTTTCACCAGGTGCGCTCAAATTAAAAAAAAAGATTGGAAAGCCAAATAATTGAAAAGTCTTTAAGAGCAAGTAGACAACATGGCATGAGAAGGATAACTAAAAATCGGTTTAAATTACCTATGTCTGAGGGAAGGTTGACCTTAGATTTTATAAATTACATTGTTTAAGAACTGTAAACTTCAAATATAAAAATAACTATCAAACAATGTCAACTATTTGCCGAGTTGAGTCGATTGTTGTTTAACGCCAACTCAGCAAATTTTCAGCAAAATTATGACGAGAACAAGTTAACCATTACACCACCGAATAATCTTCATCAGATACACTCAAAGTGAAAAGACTGGATTGATTGATTTTGATTTTTGGCGTTTAACGCCACTTTCAGCAATATCATGGCGACCAGTTTTAGTGGTGGAAGAAGTCGTAGTACCCGGAGAGAACCATCGACCATGGGCAAGCAACTGGTAAACTTTATCACTTGCGGCTGGGAGTCGAGCACCCTTTTTGTAATTTACAAAGCCGGGCGCGAACCCACGCCGTATTGGTGATAGGCTTGTACGAGTTGTTAGGTAATCCCAGTACCTAACTCATTGAGCCACCGGATTGGAAGGTCAAAACAGATATTGATCAACAGATATTTGGTCGTTCTTTTCGTTGTACATTTTTAATTACGGTATCAATAATGAACGCTTTTTGTTTTAAATAATTAAAAAAAACTATAAGCAATTTATATATTTTGTTAAATAATAGTATTTAATCTTACCTTTGTTATTTTCTTCACATTATTTCACATAATCAGTGGAGCAAGGACGAGAATGGTATGGCAATTATTTAGCTAAAACATCAACATTTTCCAATAATAAAGTAACATGTAATATGAGAGTTTCAGGGTGACTTTATAATGCTCTCGTCAAGACGAATTTGTTACATGTCTATTTCATAGTTTCCCATCCGACCACTAGTTCGATGGATCCTTCATCATTACAACAAAGTAATATAAAATATTTAATACATCCATTCGGGATACGCGGTTAAGAAGATACATTGTATGATTATCAGTTGCTTAAGGCGATTGTAATATTTTTTTGTATGAAAAGTGATCCTGTACCATATCCAATTTAAAACGTTGAGGTAGATTGCCATCAGATTGATGAAAATATCGCGCTTAAATGCCAGTCGTAATTAAATACGCCTGGCATATACTTTGTAGTTCACTTTTATTTGCTGTATAATGAAGGCATTATCTGTTTATGAAGCTATATTTTATATATATAGTGGATTTGGCAGTTTGAACTAAATGACTAGTTAGGCTGAGCGAATCGTGTGCTGTAGTATACCAAGTTAACAACGGAGTACGTGGGTTCACATCCGGTTGAGGGAAGAACAAAAATACAAATAATAAAGTCAGCTAATAAAATGAAAACCAAAAAATAACAAACCCAAATCAAAGTAAAAAATTGTAGAAACAGGGTCAAAATCGACACCTCAAACACACATGGCTGCCCACTCTCCTGGACTAGTACATAATACAGGCACTGAAATAACAAGTGGCGGGTTAAACTAGTTGATGGGCCTAAATCTAAATGTAGCACTGCTGGGTTGTATGTTCAAATAGTTTTATAAAAATAAAAAGCCCAGTATATTGTCATCCAGTGGGGTAAGATACAAGCGGTTCTTATATCCTCAGGTATATCACAATTTAATCCACAGGGTTCATACACCTTTTTTGTGAGAAAATTCCAATTTTCAAGGATTTTTTTAGTTTTTCCAGGACCAAATAGCCAATGACTACAAGTACAATCTTGAGTAATCACACTATTTATCATGTTCTAACCTTGTATGTGATTATTTAAGAAATTATCCATCATGATCAGCACACTTGGTAGCCAAAATGGAAGTGGCCTGTTGGACAATTACAACCTGTTCGGTTTTCTATTTTAATTTAAGATAATTCTAGTATAGCTTTGATGTCCAGCTGTTTTTTTTGTGTTATTAAAGTTGTTGATTTTGAGATTCATCAAATAAGAGAACATATAGATCTTCTTTCTTTTGATTGATTCCATCAAATATGGGCAGATTCCAAAGACTGCCAAAAAACATGCCTTTGGTTCTCCAAGGGCTTATTTTTGCTATCATACTTTGAAAAACACACAACTTGTGAAAGAAAAGTGTTTTTTTACCATGTTTAATGTCAAAATGATATTTCCACTTTTATGACATCTGTTGTTGCCACAGACTCCTCCAATAATTTTTTGTAGGCTGGACACTGGCTGGTTCCACTTGCTTATTAACCAACCCTCACAGCCTCAACTGCTTGCTGTTTTTTTTTTTTTTTTACATAAATATGTTCAGTAGTTTGTTATCTAAATGGGACTTTTAAGTGCACTCTCTCTGCTATATTACTGATGTTAATATCCTTTATACACACATTACATGTTGCTTTAAATTTGTTGTATTTGAGACAGACACTTGTATTCTGGCTTTTCAAGCCATTTAATTTTAAAGAAAGTTTCCAGCCATTTTGTGGCAAAAAACTACAACATGCAGTATTTGTATGTGGAAGCTGTCATTTTTAAAATATGGATATACACACCTCATAAGCAGCTGTTTTAAAATTGGAAGATGATTGTGTTATCTGTTCTTCTTAAATACACTGGTTCTAATTACCCCTTTGGTATCTTTCAAACTTTTTTTAAATTTTTTTAGAAAAATTATAATGCTTACTGCTCTTGTGAATTTAAAGGGATGTTTCACCCATAATTGAAATATCAAATTCTTTTTGACCAAATGAGCATTTTGCTTTGCTCTCACTACTTCCCATATCCAACCATCTTTTTATATTCAGGATTATCTAATCATTTGATCTAAAAATGGCTGTTGTCTGTCATTTTCACAAGCCAAGAGCACTTTTTCCAATATCTGGGGTCCTATTACAACACTGTTTAATGCACAAAACTGTAGTACATGAGGAAACCAGTCTATACATCCCGTTGCATATTTCTACAAATAATTTTAAAGAAACGAACTTAAAATCCTTATTTTATATTTACCGCAACTGGTGCCTTGTTTAAAGTACGCCTAAAGGAAACAGTAACAACAGAAATCGAAAAAATCTCTTAATTTTAAATTCTTGAATAAATAATTTTCCAGGACTATTCAAGGACTTTTTTGAAAAAATAGTTTTCCATGAGTTTTTAAAGGCCTTTATTTTACAAAATAAAAATCCAGGATTCCAGGAACCATACAAACCCTGAATTCACCATCTGTAACTAAGCTGTCTCCCGAGTTACTTAGTAGCAGGTCTGATATTTCATGTTGGTCAGTTAATTTTCTTTGGTGTAGGCCAACTTGGAAGTTCCGATCAATACAAAAAATGATAACTTTGTATTAATGGGCCATATTAATGTACCTTTTTGAATTAATATGTCATTCATTTTTCCATAGGATACTATGTTTGTCAAATGAATTGATGGATGCTATCCTGTATTTTTACTCGACATAAAACACATAAATTTGGCTACTACAAGTACCATCAAGGCTATGTTTGCTATCAAATGATATAGAGATTTCAGAAAAGAATAATTTCAAATTGATTCCTCTGTAAATGTGTGCAACTGTGTGGCAATCTTGAGGGAGTGATTGCTGCTTAGTGCCCACTTAGCAATACCGATGCAGCTTTTTGTGTTCAATTAATATGAGAGGTGATTGTTCATTTTGTTGATATTGGTGGAATTGATGATCATCACTGTTTAAACTTCCTTTTCACAACAGTTTAGAAGTAAATAAAATATGTCTAGGCCAATCAGAGTTCAGGGCACCTATCTTGGATTTTCAATGGAGTTTATGACACTATAATAATGACAGACAGCTAGATTCATTTAGCCACAGAAAAAATGCTACTAGTCAAATGTCCCTTATTCCAAACAAGAGCAATAATTATGGATATGTGCATTAATATACTAAGTTTTCCCACTAGGTTGTAATACAATGCAGGTTCAAAAAACAAAAGCAATTTCAAATATATTTTTTTTTGTTTATTATCTGTAAGAAAATGACAACTTGTCCTTCATAATGAAACTTGTGATAAATGACAGTAAAATGAATGAAATGTACATGATAAAAAATGATCTTTCTCCTAACCCTCATCTTCATTCTGTTAATCCTTTCTTCAACAGTTCTTAAAATTGGTCCAACTTTACACATTAATTTGTCAACTTAAAAAGTTGTCAACAGCATTTAAGATTAACTATTTCACTTGCACATTATTTTTACAACAAATGTTTTTAAAGTTCAACAATCTAGCTGCTTTTTAATGAAGAAGTTATCGTCGACCCCTTGGTGGTCCTCTGCCACGTCCTCTCATTCCTCCACCACCTCTGCCTCCACGGCCACCAAATCCACCCCGACCACCTCTTCCTCCCCTACCACCTGAAATAAGAATCAATAGTTTAAATTTTAAAACAATTCTATGGATTAATTTACAACTATTCTGATATACTCACATTACTCAAATGGGCGAGTCAGTGATTGTTGTTTAACGCCAACTCAGAAATTTTTCAGCTATATCATGGCGAGAACAAGTTAATTTTCAATGAAATGATGATGAGGTCCACTTTGTACTAGACCAACACGCCTTGTTGGATTTTTATAGTGCTAGCTCACTGAAACAACAGTCCGCGGATAGACACATTATCCTGATTCCACGCCAACCAGTCTTTGCTCTTTCTCCTTAATTCTGTGTGCTTAGCAGAGAAGCAGCAAATACCATTTTTATAGTCTTTGGCTTGACAAGAGCGGAGTTTGAACCAATGATCTACCGCACTCGAGGTGAGCACGCTAACCATTACATCACTAATGCTGTTCATTACTCAAATGACTTTCAATATCCTTTTACAAAGTATGACCAATCGTAGATAGTCTGACTACTCTAATTAGAATATATGACTAATTTAAACTCATATGTGAAAAAAGCAGTCAATAAGTATAGTCCATTTGACTTCCATAAATGTTCAGCAAAAAATTCTTAAAAAAAAAACAAAAAAAAAACAAGTTTTCAAATCAACAATTTTATTTCTAGATGTATATATACGAACTCTGACAATTTCAAAATTTTTGGTCCATTATTAAAAAAGTTCCCCATTAGGTCTCTATGCTAATTTTATTTTCTCAAGTGTAAAAATATGCCTGAAGTGAGTACAAATAATGTAAGAGCCAAACATCAAAACAATATAACAGACACATCCTTTCAATGTCTATTTCATTGTACCATGTGACACAGCACATTTATAAATATTTAAGGACACAAATAACTATTGATTATGAATTACTAACTTTTTCTAAACATAGAAACCGTGGCATCTGTATATGCATTCTGATTAAAAACAGATTTCTCACTTGCTCCCTTTTACTGATACGAAGAAATCCCAAATAAGGGTTAAATGTTCATAAAATGTTACAAAATAAATCACCGATATACAACACAAAATAGAATTGAACAAACTTTCTGATCAATTAATTACATAAACATTAATCAGCCACGATATAACTAAAATATTATATAAAGTGACGCTAAACACCATAAACCCAACTCACCCATTACTCAGTTTTTTGGTTGGATGGCAGTAATACAATAAACCCACTGATTCAATGTATATTAATAAGTGTACATGCTAACATCACAGAACATAAAATCTAGAAAGCTGAACTTTATTAAGTATTTTTCATATACAAATGTAGAGGATATATTTACCTCCACGATCTCTGCCACCTCTGAAGCTTCCTCTACCTTTCGGTGTGTCATCAATTAATAATGTGTCGAGGGGCAGACTGTCTGGTAAGATGTAATATCTTATGTTGTTACCACGGATACTTAGGGTGTCCAGCTGAACTGGATCTTTGTTCTTCACTGTCATCTTGACAGATTTTAAGTGGGTATTCATACTGACATCAACACCTAGAAAATACATCACAAAATTACTAAATATCTAAAACCAGAGGCTCACAGGAGCCTGTAATTGCTCACCTGGATCAAAGCTGCTTTCAATAACAACGCAACTGCACTGTGATGCACCATCTTGGTGGGAGAGTGTGACTGCAGGACATCATTTGGAAAAGGACCATCGAATGACTATTCCATCAAAGTTTGGTTCTAATTGAGCTACTGGTTCCAGACAAGATGGTTTTTATGTGAATTTCCCATAGGGTCCTATGTTAAACTAAGTTCAGCTGTGCAGCCATCTTGGTCAGAGGGCGGGACCACCAGACACAATTTTGGAAGAGGACCATCCAATGAATATTTTATCAAAGTTTGGTTCCAATTGAGCAACTGATTCCAGACAAGAAGGTTTTTATGTGAATTTCCCATAGGGTCCTATGTTAAACTAAGTTCAGCTGTGCAGCCATCTTGGTCAGAGCGCGGGATCACCAGACACAATTTTGGAAGAGGACCATCCAATGAATATTTTATCAAAGTTTGGTTCCAATTGAGCAACTGATTCCAGACAAGAAGATTTTTATGTGAATTTCCCATAGGGTCCTATGTTAAGCTAAGTTCGGCTGTGGGGACCATCTTGGTCGATAGATCTTGACATACTGAACATGTTTGCAGTTTAAACTTAACATCCATCTCTTATAGTTTTTGAAATATAAGACGAAAAGCATTAAATTTTTGAAAAATTTATGGAAAAAAGGGCAATAACTCCAAAATGGGTAATGGGATTTACCTCAAAATTGCAGGGTAGGTAGATCTTGACATGGTACATATTTTTTCAGTTTAAACTTAACATCTATCTCTTATAGTTTTTGAAATAAAGGACGAAAAGTATTAAAATTTTGAAAATTTGATAAAAAAAGGGCAACAACTCCAAAATGGTTAATGGGATTTACCTCAAAATTGCAGGGTTGGTAGATCTTGACATGCTGAACATGTTTGCAGTTTAAACTTAACATCTATCTCTTATAGTTTTTGAAATAAAGGGCGAAAAGTATTAAAATTTTGAAAATTTGATG
>MJUT01028710.1:833003-846147 GCA_002080005.1 Gigantidas platifrons | reverse complement strand
GGGGTTTTGGATAGAAAATAAAATCTGATAGCCACAAAATGTGGAAATGTGTTACAAATGAGATGCGGGAAAAAATCCGCTGTTTTGCTTATGGCAAGCGCTCTGACGTTCAACGACAACAGCAAGTTCTAAATAGTCGTCGAACGGCAGAGGAATCTCGGACTATATTATGACTAGCTGCGGAACCGTAGCCCTTCATGGTCCTTTTTTTTTTTTTTTTTGACGGACCATAGGGCTACGGATTTTCCCTATACAAAAACTTGCGGAATTTGCGACCTTTGACACCATAGTATAATACGCAAATCGGATGCCGGAGAAGTCTTGTTCTGTTACGGCTTTTACATAACTGGTACTTTCGTGAATGGAACCTGTATTTAATGGTTTTAAAAATGCAAGAAGTGTGTATTATATCCGCTTTTTTCAGGAATAAAGTCCGAAAAACGAATAAAGAAAGTCTGATCGGCAAACGAAAGTACAAGTTATGTAAAAGCCATAACAGAACAAGACTTCTCCGGCATCCGATTTGCATATTATACGATGGTGTCCAGAATAGGCGGGATTAAGCTGTAATCAGATATTTGTTGTAATAAATAGAAGGATATTAATAATTTTGCATAAATAATAATGTAGAGTGATAGAAAAATATTTGAGGAAACGAAACATACACAATTGGCTACGCACACTTGGCGTCCGATTGCCAGAAACCCCTGGAAAGGTGCGACTCAATCGAGGTCGCAAATTCCGCAAGTTTTTGCATAGGGGAAATCCGTAGCCCTATGGTCCGCCAAAAAAAAAAAGAGGACCATAAAGGGCTACGGTTCCGCAGCTATATTATGACATGAAAGTTTAAACAGCGATGGTCAACAATTTCACTAATATTAACAAAACCCGCTGAAAAAATGGAATGTGTCCATAGATCATGGATGCCTGATCAATGTCAAGATTTCAAAGTTCCAGAAAAAAAATATTAGGGCTTGCGACAGATTGGACAGTAGGAAAATAACAAAAAGTAGCTGAGGTAGCTAAAGGATGAATTATGTGTCAATCATTAAACAGATCTCTGCAAAGCGAAAAGGCAGGAAATCGACAACACATAAATAGAAAATGTTGAACTTGAAACGAGGGAGAGTTGGCAATAATGGCATCATTGTGAATTCCCAGTGCGATCCTCAACGACTCTACAAAATTAGTAGCTGTTCCGAAGGGTACTATCCGCCACCCTGGACACGATGTCGATGATCTGTGCCCATTCAAGAATTATTTTAATTTGACAACCCCGTTATAATGCGCATACTGTGTCAAGCATTTAATGCGTATATATAACGATAAATTATTATATACAGTCTCAAATAGTAAATGATTACATTTATCAACAACCCAAGCGCTTCACATATTACAAAGTTTAAAGTGAACATAATGTGCAATGCGATAAATAAGATTGTGAAACTATTTGGAATTCTTTTTTCTTTGAGATGCGTCAAAATGAAGAATACTATTACCTCACAAGCTTCATGATTACATGGATTTGTATACCATGTATTGGAAAAAATATATAACAATGGCGGTAACCGGCACGTTAAGTCAACGAATGAATAGTACGCTTGAACTAAGATATTAAAATATCGACTTCATAAAGCGCATAAAGGACCCAAATGAAAGACAAGAACGATAACTCCCAGAATTTTTGAAAAAAAATATTATAACATGTCATGCAATTTAATAAACTTTACAGCTGAGAAAATTAAGTTATCGGATACAAACTAATCCAACAGAACTCCCAATAAAACTGTTTCTTTCAATTTCGTGCACCTTAAAAAAGTATGATTATAAACAAATCCACGTGGTTTTATGTTGCCAATATCCGGGTAGTTGTAGCATTTACGCATAAATTATGCAAAACATTAAATTTACGAATTCCATATTACGGAATTTCCTAATGATTATTTTCTGATGAAGGATGACAATTGTAAGATATGATAACAAAATAATGCCATAAAGGAATTAAGATTACGATAATAAAGTGCACAGATTGTACATTTCATAAACTATTTTCGACCAATTGTGTCTTATTTATATGAAAATATGTTTCGTTTCGTTTGTTAATTTATAATATATAATGATCACTGTCAGTTTACGCAAATGGCGATAGCGTCAGGATCATTGTCAAAATTTTCCGATGCATTTTTCGCTTGATTGCGAAAGTTGACTGAACATGTAGTTTAATTTCGATTGCAATTAAACCTTTGTGGTTAGCACTCATAGAATAACGAAAGGTATTGCTTCGATGCCTTGTTATAATTCAAAAATTTTGCAGACAAAATCTTGGCATCATTTTTAAAGTAAAAGTGCCATATTAATGATAAATTTCAAGTGCTTATCTGACTCTGTGCATTATAATTTTCACGAATGGAAAGATAGCATATTCCATTGACTAGTATATGAAATACAACAGCTAAAGCATAATTGGACAATTACCACGTTTGAAAAAATAAGAAAATCTATCTTTATCTGTAATTATACGTCGTAGAGTCCCTGCTGGGCTATGAAACGACGGGGAGAGAGCGCAGTTAGTCGCTTGTGGGGCTGCTACTTGTAGCTAGTAGCCCTTTGAACTCCTCTGTGGTTTTTGAATTATTAAGTTGACTAGATGATACTAGATCTATGTCTATGATAATCTTGTGCACAGTAGCCAAGAAGTTAGAACCAGTTTGAAATCTATGTCAAATGATCAAATTTTCCTAAATATGATGCTTATTTTTAAATGCCCATTTCTTATCCTTTTGCAATGAAATTAAAATCAAATACTAGGCTCAATCACCAGGTAAAGGGTCCATGTTTTGTATTCCTTTATTGACAATATGAATGAATGCTACATAGATTTACCATTGCATGGTCATCCTCCATGTTTTTAATCGTTAATTTTGCCTCGACATTTTCAATAAAAGCTTTCTGTTTATGTTAAGTAGTATCCAAGTTGAATGTTGTCTTGCTTGTCTGCCAATATTTCATATATTTCTTTTACCCAATGGTTGACATTAAGAAAAACACCCGATGAAATTCACCCAAGTTTCATTTCTGTATAAACAATGACCAAAACTCCCATGTTAAATTATCTATGACTCAAATAAAACTCTGTACATTCAAATTGAGGATATTTCATTGTGGAATTTAAGTTGCATAGTCCAGGAAGTAGTTTTAATTGTTTACCGTTTCAGCAAATCTGAAACTCTTTGACAGTATGACTATGCTCAGTTAGTAGTTCTCGTATTTAGGGTTCAGTGATTGTGTGAAATGATACTATTTAGACATACTAGAAAAAAATAACTGAAAAAAACCAGTGTACATGTAAATATGACCTAGCTGCTGTCTCTTTGGGAGGACCAATGTTGGTAGGATGAGGATTATATGTCAATGATATAAATTGTAAAATTAATATAACCATGCAAGGTGTTGGATTAGCAATAAACTTGTAGAGACATAAATAATTCTATAAATGTATTTTTATACTTGTGCAGTAATACCAAGTAAGATTTATTAATGAAATATTATCTCACTTTAAAATCATAATGTTATTTTTCTACTAATTTTAGAATTTAATGTTGTTATTATCCTTTTATATGTGAGGATTGACCTTTTTACTCGACTGACTCATTTCACTAAGAGGGAAAGTTTGGGCCAAAAATAATTGTTTAGCACACCACCTTTTATTGAAGTGACTGTAGCAAGCCAGAAAAGAGAATGGTCATGTATGTGTGTTAGGGGTATTGACTTTGTCTTGGTGTCTACAATTTTTTATCAGAATTTAAAGGGGTATTAGCTACGATTTTGACCAAAAAAATTGTATGCTTTGGAAATTAGTAAATAGCTTTAAAATGATGAAATAAAGGTAAATATTTCACATTAAACAGCTTATCGAACCACTTTCCGCCTTTTGAGAACGAAAATTACCATCAATTACTTATTTGCTTGCAAGCAAATAATTTGACCTTGCTTTTTCAGTATGCAATTGACCTTACTAGTGACAGGTAAAAACGAATAATTTGTATTTTGTCGCTTATTAACTGCCAACTTGCATGGTTCTTTGTCCGTAATTAACACCGACTAAAAGCAGATTTACAAAAAATAAGAGATAAGTGCATTGTTGTACTGATTTAATGACGATTCGACAAACTCCGTAAACAATGTCGATAATTAATCAGATGGCGTCCATTTCTTGACCAATCTCAAAACACGAGCACTTGCACTTTTTTTCACCGATGCACGTACCTTTCATAACATTTATATCTATAACACGTTTTATTAAGGCATCAATCATGTCTGATAGTTTTTATGGGCAACAAAAATTTACGATTTGGCAGATAATGCCCCTTTAAAAATGTTCCGATAGGATGATAATTTATTTGGTTTTTCAGTTTAATATTCAATATTGTCCTTTTTCATTCATTGATATTATCTTTATTATTTTACATCAATAATGTCAATTGAAAGTGTCATTAAGCACCATCAAACAAACAAGCATCAATATTGTCTAACCTTTATTTTGTTAGTTCGTTTTATGACTAGCCATAGATATTTATTTTTTACACTAATACTACACCATATCAAAGTAATACATATGTATGACTTGTTTCTGAATCCCATTGAACTTTGTAAACTATATATATATTTGAATAATTGTATGCTGAAATTTCATGAAATAAATATTGTTTAAACTAAAATGGCTAAAATTCGTTTTTTAATTGAGTTATATTTTTATTTTATAGGTACATCTGCTAAATGGATGTTCCAGAAAAGCCATTAACTGAAAACGGTGGTAAAGGTGACAACACTGAAGCTCTAAAATCAAAAGAGGAGGCGACATTAGGGTCTGAGAATTCCCCACTTCACATAAACATCACAAACCATCAACCTCAGGATTCACTGCCTATATCGCCTGGACCAATGTCTCCAGACCCTGTACACGATCTTCCAGTAGAACTGTTGCAAGCTGGATGGAGAAGGTTTTGGAGTAAACGAGAACAAAGACCGTATTTCTTTAACAAGTTGACTAATGAATCACTATGGGAGATGCCACAATTGGAATCTGGAGTAATATATATTTTTTTATTATCTGTCTTGATAAATTCTCAGTTTTATCAACCATTCATGATTACTTTCTATGATGTCTTGATACCATGCCCTTAAATATGAACAAGAAATAAATTTTTCAGTCATTGCAAAACATTAGCATTCCCCAATAAATGGCAGATGAAAATGTAGATATCAAATTTAGTGAGTAAAGCATGTTTCTGGAGTCACCTTCATCAGGTACGCTCAGTCAAAAGATTGGAAAGCTCAAATAATTTAACAATAACACAAATAAATACCAAACAAAAGTAATGGATATTATTTATACTTCCCTACTTATAACAGATAAAAAGGTAATCCAGATTTAGTTTTTAACAGCATATACATGTATAGCTAGCAAAATAATTTGATGGTGCTTTTGATTATTACAATAATCACATGAAAAAACTACTATCAGTCTCATATAATTATACCACGGTTGTGGTTCACGTAAATTGGATGGTATTCTCAAGATGTTTGATTAAGTGTATCAAGAAAAACAGGTTTCTAAGATGGTCATGTGATTACAAAAATGATCATACAAAGTATGTTTTATATATATTCATTTTGTTTTGTATTTATAATTACACTTTGCTCATTCCATTAATTATGGAATTCATTTTTTTTTCTTCAGTCTCCAAATTTACTGACAGATCCTCTAGGAATTGGAGGTGATAATCCAGCACCTGTTCATAACAATCAGGATACTCGACTTTGTAGACAGAGTACGGACATTCCACTTCCTCAAGTCGGTGAAAAGAGACGAATGAGTGGAGAGATGGGGGAAAGTCCACCCAAAAAGCCTTTTGGATACAGGTACTAAATAACCTTCATTGCGATGTTTTTCACAGTCTCTTCTCTGAGGGGCCATTGTGATCGTATGGTAGTTGGATTTTACAACTACCGATGCAATCGGAACCTATCACCACTAACGCGAGTTCAAACCCCGTCCATGGTGAGGTGTATTTGATACAACATTATGTGATAAAGTTTGTCAGTGACTTATGCTAGGTTGGTAGTTTTCTCCAGGTACTCTGGTTTCCTCCACGATGTAACTGAAATATTGTTGAAAGTGGCATTAAAAACCATAGCTATAACCTGGTTTATGTAGCAGTTTCTTTACTGGCCATTGAGACTTGCAAATGGCTTTTGTGCTAGACCAATACGCTTGGATTTTTATAGTGTTAGCCCACTGAAACAAAAGTCTGCAGATAGACATGTCGCTCCATTCGGACACATTATTCTGATTCTGAGCCAACCAGTCTTTGCTCTTTCTCCTTAATGATGTGTGCTTATCGGTGTAGCAACAAATGCCAATTTTATAGTCTTTGGTTTGACCCAAATGGGGCTCAAACCCACAATCTGCCACACTCCAGGCGAGTACACTAACCATTACAGGACTTCAAATATAATTTATATATTTATTTATGTTTCAGTCCATTTTGGAATTTTGAAGTCCCTACAAATGCAGTTTTATTTGAAAGGAGAGCATGCATCTTACCTCCCCCACATCCTGAAATGGAATCTCTCAGAGCCCAGCTTACTGCTAAACTCAGACAACACTACCAGGAACTGTGCCATTCTAGAGAAGGTAATTATTGTAAAACTATGATTACAGTGGAACTTATGCAATCCGACATCCTATGACATCCGAAAAAAATTTATGGTCCCAAAGTATTTCTGTTAACTAAAATAAAACCTGAGTATTCCGACATTCTGTACAATCCAACACTTTTTCCAGGTCCCTTGCTGGGTCAGATTAACCAGGTTCCAATGTATTTGCATTTTAATTAATTATATTTTTTTACTTTTCATATCAGGAATAACTCCATATATACTGTATCAATGAATTGTCCTATTTCCATTGAACATTAAAATTTCATAATTTGTTATCTGTTCACATCCTAAGCTGTGGTAGGGCCTGTTTATATTGTAATCTTAAAGTAAAAGTTTTACCAAAGTACATGTGAATTTTATATGTTTTATTTCAAGAATAATGTAAAATAGACATTTACCAACTATATTTTAAGTAATTTTAGATACTGAACTCTCTAATCCAGAATAGTTACAAGAATATCATTGTATATTTATCTAAAAGTTCTCTGGCCTGTATTACGTATACACTTATGTTTGAATCTGTATGTTTTGTGTTATTCAGGTATTGATGCTCCACACGAGTCCTTTAACAGGTGGCTGTTAGAGAGGAAGGTGATAGATAAAGGGACAGATGCCATGCTACCATCTAATTGTATGCCAGAAGTGTCGCAGTCTATGTATAGAGAAATTATGAATGATATACCAGTAAAACTGGTCAAACCGAAATTCTCTGGAGATGTACGACGACAGTTATTTAAGTATGCAGAGGCTGCAAAGAAAATGATTGAAACACGGTAATTTTCTAGAAAATTTGTTGCATTGTTGTAATTTTGAATGTTATATGAATCTGTAAGCAAAACCACAAATGTACGGTACATTCTACATCTAAATATATCTGTATCGGCCATTATCCACATATTAAATTAAAAACTTGATGTATTATCATTTATAAATTAATGGATATTTGCCAGTTTCTATATATTATAAAATTAATTTGTTACTATATTTCACAGTCATGCTACACCAGAAAGTAGAAAAATAGTCAAATGGAATGTTGAGGAAACATTTACTTGGTTGAGACGACCCGGTGGTGCTGCTTATGATGACTACTTGGTATGTTGATGTATATTTTAATGTAGTTGTTTAATATCTCTGGTTTATGATTTGACAATGCTGTAATTTTTATGGTATCAATTCCACGGTTGAAATATCATGAGATATTTTACAAATTAGCCGATTGCTGCTTACGTCATCTTGTCAATAATGTAGCAATACACATGATTACATTAGAATGGAGATAACTGAATTGTATTTGAAAATTTCACAGCATCAACAGTCGATTTAATGGTGTAATTTTCACGGTATCAATTCCACCGTTGAAATAGCAAAGAGATATTTTTTTTTAGAATTTTAGCTGATTACCGCTTACGCCATCTCGTCAATAATGTGGAAATATAAATCTATTCTACACATGATTACATTAGAATGGAGATAACTGTATTGTATTTGAAAATTTCATGGCATCAATTGTCGATTTAATGGTCTTACATGAAACTACTTTTTTCACGAACGAAGGAATGTTTCCACTATTCACTCATCTGTCAGCTGATTACCGCTTATGTCATCTTGTCAATAATGTGGCAATACACATCTATACACATGATCACATTAGAATGGAGATAACTGTATTGTATTTGAAAATTTCACGTCATCAATTGTCGTTTTAATGGTCGTAAATATCCGTTTACTGGCTCTGCTGACGCGTCGCCAGTAAATTCAATTTGCGACCATCAAATCTCCAACTGATGCCATGAAATTTTCAAATACAATACAGTTATCTACTAAATGTCTCCCCCTGTCCATCACAAAAGATTTTATGCACAACTCCTACTTTATTTTTAATGAGAATTCCTGAAACCTTTGGATGCTTGTTTAGTAACATATGAAGAATCACATATCATTTCGAAAGTTGGAATAGACAATTTATGAAGGAGTTTGCTCTTTTTAACTTAGAATATATCATCAAAATGTTAATACGCTCTAATCCTCTTACGTTTTAAATGAGAATTACAAGGTATATTTCTTTTATGGTAAAAGAATTATTGGAGGGAGGAGAGGAACATTTGTATTTGTGTCAAAAAATAACCTCTTATTTATAGTGATTTTAAACTGTCTTATCTAATTATATTTATTTCCGTTTTAACGTTGGAGAAATCTAGATACATGTATCATGATGGAAGAGTTGGGATCCCATTCTATCACATCTGTGACATACAATATTTTTTGTTTGCAGGAAAGACTAGCTCATCTGAAAAGACAATGTCAACCACACTTGACAGAAACTGCTAAAAGTTCTGTTGAAGGCATCTGTACTAAAGTGTTTAACATGAGCGTGGAAACGGTGAAGAAACTGCATGAAAAACACTGGCAAATTTTGAATGAAAATCATATCCATGGTAGGTATCTATGTACTTGTTAATATCAGACTATTTTGATTGATTGATTGATTGGTGTTTTAATGCCAACTTTAGCAATATTTCAGCTATATCGTGGCATAAACAAATTTTAGTATTAAGCTTAGTCTATTTTGAAGAATGGGATAGATGAAATCTTTGATAAAATGAAAAATGGCCAAAAATAATTCAAACCTTCTACATTTACTTGAAGTTATTTAATGATTTACATATTTTAATGTTCAATTGCTTATAATGTAGAAGAACTGCCATCTAATTGGGTATTACTCAGATAAAGGTTTATTGCAAACAAACTTATGTTAGAAGTGAGCCTTAGTTACATTTTCTTTGAATAATTGAACATTAAACTAGTAGGGTTATGGTGTTAAATGACATTTTCAACAATATTTCTATTATGTCGTGATGGACCTGTTGCAAATCATTGACAAATTGTATTGCATAATTTACACATTTAACTAAACCCAGGTATTTACAACTGGAGGAAGTATGGAACTGAAATTAATTCAGCTTTACTTTAAAAACTATGTACTAGTATAATAATTGTTTCCTCTGCTGATATCTACTTGAATGCTTGAATATACATTAAGTGAGCACTATATTCATGATGAGAACAAATTAGTAAACAAAATATCATGTAGGAAAAAAGGTAGTAAGATAATTTGTGATGACTATATCTAAGATACAGACTATGTTATGATGGAATACTGTTTTTTTACCTTTTTCATCATTTTATATGCATATTGCTATATTTCGTACAGATGTCTAAATAAAAAATCATTTAATGCATACACTGAAGATCTTTATACAAGATCAGTTTAAGCAGAAACACCGGATGATTTTGTATTATCCTAAATAGAATTATAAGATAAATTTATTTTTAGAAGTACCTAAAGCACCAATACCACATAAAAGGAAAGTGTTGTGTTATCCATGTCAGATGATGGTTCCTACAGCAAGATCACCACCAATAGAAATGACCAATGAAAACGAGATCCATACACTCAAGTTTAAAGGGGAGAGCTTAAGGATAAATAGTCCTCATTTCTTCAAACTTGTAAGTTATAGATCCACACACACTCAAGTTTAAAGGGGAGAGCTTAAGGATAAATAGTCCTCATTTTTTCAAACTTGTAAGTTATAGATCCACACACTCAAGTTTAAAGGGGAGAGCTTAAGGATAAATAGTCCTCATTTTTTCAAACTTGTAAGTTATAGATCCACACACTCAAGTTTAAAGGGGAGAGCTTAAGGATAAATAGTCCTCATTTTTTCAAACTTGTAAGTTATAGATCCACACACTCAAGTTTAAAGGGGAGAGCTTAAGGATAAATGGTCCTCATTTTTTCAAACTTGTAAGTTATAGATCCACACACTCAAGTTTAAAGGGGAGAGCTTAAGGATAAATAGTCCTCATTTTTTCAAACTTGTAAGTTATAGATCCACACACTCAAGTTTAAAGGAGAGAGCTTAAGGATAAATAGTCCTCATTTTTTCAAACTTGTAAGTTATAGATCCACACACTCAAGTTTAAAGGAGAGAGCTTAAGGATAAATAGTCTTCATTTTTAAATGATCGAACGTAAGTGAGATTTCGTTTAATGCTAGCGCTCATATCAACCGGAAGACACTGCTTTACACAACATGTGTCGCAACCTTCTGCCCGGACAAAAATATAGTCCATATATAGAGTCAATTGTAAGAGGACGAGTAACTTAAATATCAGAAAGAGCATGCATGCAACATTCATATATTATAAATCCCCCTTAATATCGGGTACTTATATGCACGTTTGCTCATCTATCAGTATTTCTTTCTTGCAACGCGGATTTTGCAGATGGATATTTCAATATCTAGAAATATTGATATTGTGTTTACTATGTAAGAGCGTATTACGTCTGAAAATTGACATTTGAACAACAAAAAATGCATGTGGATATTTCAGCAAGTGTACAAAAATTGTACCTTTCTACTTTTGTCCTGTTCCGAAATATGTGTTGTCTGTTTTTAATTTTAGAATAAATTTTAAAACATAGTCTATTTATATCCTACGCTGCTTGGGGTTACAATTCAACTGGTTTGTCAGTGTCGTTAGTTCTCGACCATCGTAGTTTTGTTCAGGATTGGAACCAGTGCTTTAGACAACACGTGTTCTGATGTTTGACGTACTATCTAATGAAAAGTCTAGAAAATTCCGAAAAGGTTTTGACCTGTTAACCTTGACTCACTGCTGACGTATTTATGTCAACAATACATGCTTTTAAAGTATGTTCCACCTAAAAATAAACATGAAATGAAAGTAGGGCAACCGCCAAACAAACTTGGACACAAATAATGAAAAAAAACCTGTATAATACTCCAGTAGGTGTCCGTAAATGGATGAGGGAATTCCGGGAATTGAATGTTGATGTTGGCTTCGAAACAAAAAAGATGAAAATGGAAAGGACACGGATGTTGACTTTTTTGTTGTCTTCGGAAGGATATATATATATATGGATAAAAGTTCATTGTCAAATCTATTAATGAGTGTTGTAAATTTTTTCAAGAGTCACATTCCGCTTCCGCAAAAAAGACCCCATATAGAAAAATATTTCCCTTTTCCAAGGTATAAAATTAAACCCACAAATGGTTCTGAATACACTATTCCACTTTGACTGTTGCATTGATTTGCTTGCCCCCTCAAAACAGATGTAGTGTCGTAAACAGTTGATGGGAAATAAAATAATAATGTAATAGAATGTAAAACAACTGGGTTGTTGCATGTTATAGTAGTACACCAACTGTTAAAGGGAAACTTCGCGATTTTTTATAAGTTAGCTAAATATGTTCCTGGTGATATAAAATACATATTCACAAAGTTTTATCGACATATTTCCACAAATAACGAAGCAAATCGCAAATTTGTAATTTTAATTTCTACTTTTTGTACCGGGCGATGACGTTTTGGCCCCATATTGCATTGTGGGATTGAAATTTAAAGTCTGGGTCGCTGATGTTAAATTCGCTTCATTTAAAGCGCTCAGAGGACTAATTTACATCTAATAACCGTTGGAAAATTAAATACTGAATTGAACAGATACGTACCTTTTTGACAAACAACTATTTTAAATGAACAAAATGTTTCATTTCCTATATATTTACAATGGAAAGAGTGTTTTACAGCAGTCAACTATATTCGCTATGTATAGGATCCCTTATACAATTATGTTAATTTTGTTCTACTGCTAATGTGCTGAAAAATATAATGGATAATTTTGACAACGGTAACTTGTGTATTGATCTCTAGATTATATAGATCCTTTAATTCCTCTTGTACAGAGATATATAACAATTTTCAATCATAAATTATAGAATATGACCAAAAAAAAAAAACTCAATTAATCGTCCTGTAAGAAAAATATATGTGTAATACCACGTAAATATTTGGCACAAATGTTTATAAACATACATACATCGTCTTCGATATCTGGACAATTTGTCGTTAAATTCTGCACACGTGCTAGAAGTATATACAACAATTCTTCAGTCGAAAAGTTTGGATTCCTAAGGATTGATGTCCAAAATTTGTCACGAACTTCCGTTGCTGAACAACTTAAAACAAAATGTTCAATTGTATCCATAAACGGTGACATGTATTTACTGCAAATCGTCAAGTCATATTGTGGCACACACATAATTTGGCTAAAAAGTATACATATGAAAGTTCAACGGTCGTTCTGGCAGAAAATGCCGTCAGTATGCATGTTTTTAATCGGGTAAAGTCACTGTCCTGTTCCATACGAGATAAATGTTCAGAACACGAAGTAGCTAAGTTATTAATAGTGTTTGAAACTGTCCTTTTCCATACCAATTTGAATACACACTATAGTTGCTTTCCAAGACGAGTTGGTACAAATGTAGGTGAAATAATATTTTATTAGTGTATTCTACGATTTTTACAGTTTACCTGTCAAAACATCACCATCTCAGCAT
>MJUT01028710.1:804685-832291 GCA_002080005.1 Gigantidas platifrons | reverse complement strand
TGTATATTACAAGACAACATAATTCCGATCACCTAGAAAATATTCCCACGACATACATATTTTTTTGATAACCACAGCGATCAACCTTGCAAAGGACACAACTTGATATAAATGAAAAGTTTTTATAAAGAAATATTTGGTAATATGCTGTGAATCTGTTTTTGTTTGTTTGTTGAAATGTTGAGCTCCAAACATGTCCACTCTCACTTCCGAGCAAATACTCGGAGTGAACCCACGATGTCCGACCAAATACTCGGAGTTAGAGGGTGTTGACTCTCAAATTATCGGACATTTCTCTGGAGTGAGTCGGACATTTTGGGAGGGATATGTCCGACCTGACAATATAATCGTTGATACACTTTGAGTGTACTGTAGATCGTTCATTATTTATTAAAGATAAAATATTTTTTAAAACATTAGAATAAATATAATGTTGAAATGACAGGAACTATTATAATTGTAATTATGTTTTAGATGATAAAAAAGTATACACCATCCTTGAAATTATAAGTTTTCATTATGAGAGGCGCCGACTTGGCCTAACTAAATATATATCTGTCTCATCATAATTAATATATATTCACAATTTTAACGATCGATGTTCATAAAAGATGTTTTAATTTTAATTTTAAATCAAATGATTTAGGCCGAAACGTTTAGAAATGGATTTGACGGCTTATGCAAGTGTGTCTTCTTTATATGCAGAAACTGGGTGGGAGAAACTTAATACCAGACGCAAAATCAGGAAGTTGTCACTTTTTTATAATATAGTCAAGGGTGATACCCCCGGTTATTTAAGTGAGTTGCTGCCGCGGACTGTCAACCAGGCAAACAACTACAATTTACGAAATTCAAATAATTTCACTATTCCACGGTGTCGTCTTACCCTATATCAAAATTCATTTTTTCCAGCCACTATTCATCTCTGGAATAATTTACCCCAATATATCAGAGATTCACCTAGTAATTGCATACTCAAATGTAGATTAAAGACTTACTACAACAATCCAGTAAAGCCTCCTAAATATTTTTCGTTTGGTTCACGTCTGGCAAGTATTCTACATACTCGTTTAAGGCAAAATTGTAGTAGCTTAAAAGGTGACCTTTTTAGATGTAATCTGATAGATTCTTGTTACTGTAACTGCAACAATTATGTGGAAAACAATGAACACTACTTCTTGCACTGCAAATTATTTGTTAATCAGAGAAATGTTATGTTGAACAATATCAGAGATCTCAGGTTAGATATATCCATTAACAATATATTGTATGGAAATTCAGATTTTGCACATGATGTTAACTGCTCACTTTTCACAACTGTTCACAGATACATACTAGACACTAAAAGATTTGTCTAATGTTTATGTACTTTTAACTCATCTGACGGCAGCGACTCGATATCAATCACTTGCAATACTATGTCATTTTCTCAAATAATTATGAATGAAATAATGTTCTGTTTTTGTAATATATTGTCTAATTAATTATTTATATGTAACGGAGAAGACCTCGTAACTTTATAACTTGTGTTTGTTCCATTGTCTGTATTTGTTTGACAATAAATATGTTTAAAGTAAAGTAATGGATTTTTCTTTTTAACAATAAAAACAAATGATTATGATTTTACTCAATCATTATCTTAACAGTCAATGTTCATAAAAGATGTTTTAATTAATTTAATTTCAATCAAAGGATTATGATTTTACTCATTCAATAATTTAACAACCAATGTTCATAAACTGTTTTTAATCAATTTCATCAAATAATTATCATTTTACTCGATCAATATTGCGTAACCACCCAGGAAGTCGCCAGGCAGAATATACAACAATCGTAACTACTCGGCCGAGTAGTTACGATTGAATATACAAGTGTCATTTTACATCCGGTTGACAGGACTCTGTCCGAATACCTGAATACATGGGTTCCGTAGAAATACCGCAAAGGACCTCCTTAGTGCACTAAGAGCCATAAAAGTGCACTAAGGACATGATAGACGGGTCAAATGACAACAAAGAACCTTGCAAATGAAAGTAAATGTTTTTAAATACTTAATTCCAGATTTTTAAATACATATTTGCACCAGTTCAGAAGTTATTTAATAATTTAACGACACGTGCCAGTAATCCGTTTAACTTGTGTAACGTGTGCATTCAAGTGGAACCAATACACATGAAATGTGTATAGGGTTTCACCAGTAAAATGTGAAAAGAAAACGGGGATGAGACCAATCTATAAAAGGAAGAATGCGGAAGAAGAGTGATTTTCTTTCAGATTTTGTTCTCTTATATCTCGTTCCGAACTTGTTTTATTTGTAAAATGTCTAGAATATTTTCTGCCTGTAATTTGTCTTTTTTCTGTGCACGTTCGGAAACGAGACAAATAAGGGAACACCATCTTACTGGCTAAGATTTCGTAAAATTCAAATTCAGTTTTCAGCATTTATTTGAACGTTGTATTCGTTTAAGGTATATATTTCTCGACAAACACGCAACAATGTTCTAATAAATCTTACCAACTGATATTTGATATATTAATAAACTTTGAAGTTTAAAATGTGTAAAGACAACGGGGATGAGACCAATCTATAAAAAGAAGAGTGCTTTTCTTTCAGATTTTTCTTGTTGAAATCGAGTCTCCTTTTAAGTATTGTATGACTCAATTACATGTACATGTACTACATATGTATAATGTCAATATCTATCACTTTACCAACCAACTAGATCAGTCTTCTAATTTGGACTTTGTCTCATGTTCATGTACTCGATATTCTATTTTGAAATAAGGGAACGGTCATCATTTCTCAGCTGTGGCGGATTAGGCTTACTTTTATTATTATTATTATTATTAATATTGCAAAAATCTATGGTTTGGTTTTTAAGAAAAAATACAAAATACCTCTTTTCATTATAAATATTTGATTTTTCAGCTTCAGTTATTTTAAAAACGATCACGGTGACCTCCCATTTTAATTGCATTTTCTTTTCATGCAAACTGACCAAAGTTTCATCAAGCAAAAAATCAGTAACATCTATGGACAGTAATTTAGAAGCCCTAGCTACCTTGATGCTTTTTTCATATAAAAGTGTCTCTTTTCTATCCATTTGACTCTCAAAGACTTGATTTTGTTCAAATAATTTTGAGTGATCTAGTGGAAATATAATTTATTACCGACATTTTTACAAAAAAAGTTATCAAGCCACATACACAGAAAATAATGACCATTCATCTACAAACAAATAATCGAAGTAAAATATTTAAAATTTACCTCTTGTAATCTTTTTAAACCCATCTTGACGATCTGGGTGGTGAACCCCATGGATGCCACATCTTGTTTGAAATTTCTAGTATTTTTTTACTTAGTGAACGTATATTATAAATGTGCAATATCGATATGAATGACAAATAAAACGATTTAGCGTTTAAATAATATCTAAAACTTTTACTCAAAAATCCTTGCAAAAACACATGATCTTTTTAACTTTACAGGCGAAATATTTTTTTTTCATATTTTTTTTTATTATAATTCATCGTAAAAAAACAATATGTTTTAAAGATCAACATCAAAAACCATGTGTCCCAGCTCATGCACAATTGTTTATTATATGATTAGCTCACATCTAATTGTCATTGTTTACCTGTTCGACGTTGATTGACAATCATCATGTATTAATCACCACGTGATTATCTTTGTAGTAGGCGCGTGCCGACAAAAATGCAAAAATCGCTGTTAATTTTAAACTTTTTATTATAAAAATTGACCAAATAAGATTTTTTTTAACTGACAATCCATTTGCAACCTTCTTTGTGCACTTAGGATGTCTCTATTATGTCCTTAGTGCACTTTTATTGTTCTTAGTGCACTAAGGAGGTCCTTTGCGGTATTTCTACACACCGGAC
The DNA here is from genome assembly GCA_002080005.1 of Gigantidas platifrons. NCBI lineage: Eukaryota > Metazoa > Mollusca > Bivalvia > Mytilida > Modiolidae > Gigantidas > Gigantidas platifrons. The sequence continues at coordinate 828,391 of MJUT01028710.1, read as the reverse complement.
AACATGTGTCACAATCTTTGGCAATAATCAGAAACAAAATACACATTTTGTGACCTGTTAACGCTACTTGTGACCAAGGATTTATATATTTATATATCCTTGCTGTGACTAGAATAGGAGATGCAATACACATTTTAAAGGTTCTAATAAGTGATTAAAATACACGACCCTGATCAAGTATGGCATGCCATCAAATATACATTACCAATGGGTGCATATTAATGCACACTGGCGGATCAAGGGGGTGTTCGACAATTTAGTAAAATTTGTGTGTATAAATTGGGTAAAAATAGGCAAACAAGAGCCTGGGACCCCGTTTTCAAAACTGCTGGATCCGCGCCTGATACAGCAATGATTCTAGGGCTATTTTCACAAAAAAATTCTCAAGATTAATATTGATTGTAAGTTATATTGAATTGTTCATGATTTAAGAGTGATTTTTATCTTGATTTTTTTGTGCCCCAACAGAATGATATAGCAACAACCAAAATTATGAAGTAAAGCAGGATGAACAGGGCATAGTAGAAAATTCTTCTTGCAAACCCCAAAAAGCCAAATAAACAAAAAAACATTCATATGTAATTTTTCCTTATAAAAACAAAAAACAATTTTTTACGACTATTCTGAGATAAATCAGTTCGAAAGACGTGATTAAAATAAACAAAAAATGTTTTATTTACGCAGAGACATATTATATATGTTACGCTTTGTTCAAATCAGAAATAACCGTTATGAAAACAGATTAATCTTTTTACTGTTGGCGAATACGAATATTGTATTTCCATAAACAAACTATTATATTATGTAAGAGATGTACCCTGAAGTTTTGTATAATAAACTTTAAAAGTATTTATAATACTCATCGTCTGTAGTTGTCAAATGAAAACTTCTGTATTACAAATTATATGTTTATATAATCCTCTCAATTTTATGAGAATGGGGACCCCGGTTTGTCATGCTTATTTTGGGGCATGGTGGTATTTAGACATCACGTGATATTTGGTATCGAGATGCTATCAAAATGGCGACATCCATCTATCGTTGACCGAATTTTAAAATCGATTTCATTCCCTTATCCAACATAATAAAACGCTAATATACATATAAACATCCATATTTATACATCAGGAAAAAAATATAAAAAAATATTTTTTTTGCGAAGTTTCCCTTTAATTCCATTTTTGGCACCCCCCCCCATTGCTTCTTAAATATCAGATAACACTGAATTATGCTTGTAACTTTTAAAACTACAAGCAATGGTTTGCTTGTGGTTGAAAAAGTGAATCCCATTAGATTCTTTGGTAAAGGAACATCTACATTATGTTTTATTTTGTGGGAATGAGTTTTGTAAAGGAGTTGTAAATGATAATACAGACGAGGTAGGTTTCCTGTTAATAGCAGACTTACCAAGGTCTTTCACTCTTGGCCATACTGACAAAATTTTCACTATTATATATATGCAAATGTATATACAAGAAAATGTAACATATTCTGGAACATTGGATAAAAAGCTGTTTTATGTGAATAACATATTGATGTCTCTGGAGTTTGCTCTCAATTTACTATTTCAAAGTTTGACATCTTTTTCTAGAAGTATACTGATATTTTGCGATTGTGCATAGCATACAAAAAATCTACATGCAAGCAGTTCGATCGTTTAACATCACCTTTGGTGCTTTCATTTCAAACTTGTAAGTGTTCTAATTATCCATATTGCTTGGACAAGATTGTCCAATCAGACCTTATGGTCAAAACTTTAAAAGTATGAGATTTGTACTTGTATTAAAAAAACAGCCAATCAGAACATTGTATCCTATAAATACAGTGTTCTGATTGGACAATTGTTGAGTATGGGTACGAATCTTGTACTCTAAAAGGTTTGTGACCGTAAGACCAGTATTATTGTAACATTTCTTTCCATTGTAAGAATGTTGAATCAATAAAAACAAAATCCAGAAATAAAATGACTCTTGAATTATTTGAGGAGTCATGGACTTGATTGTATGGTCATTGGATTTACATCTACCTATTCAGTTAGTGCCTATCGCCATTAAAGATTTTTTCTGATAAAATTTATTGTCATTTATGTTATACAATATCATAAAAAATTGTTAAATATTGTGTATTACATTTTCTCTAATTCTTGTTCAATTTTCACACTTCTCAACCTGTGTGAGAAAAAAAATCGATAATCAACGTGTGGATCACTTTGTTCTCAGTCGCTGATTGGTCAATTACACAATTAGCAACGTTTAAAAAATGTGAGCAAATCGCGATCACGTCGTCTGCTTTATGAAATATTAAAAAATGTCAGATATCCTTGACTGAGATTTTCCGTCTTGCCCTCTTACCAGTGTTTCAAGATTCTTTTTCTCACTAATATTTTATTGACAGTACAGTATTTTCCTTCATGAGACACCCCATACATGAAATATGACGTGACACATATTTTGACGTCATTGAAGAATGACGTCAAAGGTACGGAAAAGGACATCTATAAATTACGAAAAAATTAAGAAAAAAAAAGACACAAATATATTTAATACGGTTGGATTCTGTATTTAAAAAAAAAACAATGGTTAAATCCGTAATATATCTGTTATTCAGCTATCATACAGGGTATATAATGTGACATTCCCGGCTTAGGATATATATTTATAAAGGATCTATCGGTGCACAACAAATTTGGGGAAAGCATCTTGGGGATCACTGGCAAATTTTTTTAGTGGTTCATTAGAGAAACAATCTCTTTAAACATTGTTTCCCATTTATTATGATAATTTCTCAAATCTCGATAGTTAAATTTTCACATTTAAAGTTCTCTGTAAACCTTGAACTTTAAAATGTGAAAAGTTAACTATCTTGATTTGAGAAATTATCGTAATAAACGGGAAACAATGTTAGAGACTATATGTATTTGCCAATGTTATGTTTAAACATGTGACATGGGCGATATATTTTAATGCATTGTAATTTTTTGTCAGGAAATTGTGTATTTGAAATATAAAAATAGCAGAATGTAATAGTATTTTATTTATCTCAAACATATTGATATGGAAAATTTTAGCAACCTTATTTCACATATTTTAAACTATCAAGATGGATAAGTATAGAGAATTAACATTTCGTTAGAATCAGAATTCCAATGTTTACTGTCTAGGAGGGATATTAGATGTAGAAGTGACGAACATGACAAAAAAAAATAAGATTTTGTTCTGTTCTTTATTTTTTTCTAACAGTAGTGTTTGCAGTGTAAATAATGTGTTCCCTAAACTTGTGTAAAACCATCCTGTAGATATTTAGTATAATGCTAATACTCCTTACCTTTAGTCTTTAAATGAATGTCCTGGTTAGCTTTATCATAAAGTCATAATGTTAACTGGTGAGTAATAAATATTCCTGTATAGAAAAAGGGGGGGGGTTCACTAACTCGCCAAAACTCTCTTGAAATATGGAGTAATCTTTCATCTATGTACATTGTATTTATAGGAGCAGCTTTATAGATTTCATGCCAGAGATGACCCTAGATTTGATCATTATTTAGCTAGAGTTTGGTGCTTACTTAGAAGATATCATGTGAGTAAATGTTGATTTTCCTTGCATGTACTGTATGTCAGGAATATTACATTATGTTCACGTAATCTTGTATAAACTCTCAAACCCTCAAATAGAAGATATGTAATTCCACAAAGTGAAAAGAATACAGCTGAACACCTTCATTAACACTCTTCTGTTCTAAACTGCAAATACGCCAATGTAGGAAATTTTGCATGCAGAATTTACCAGAAAATGTAATGGGTAAATAAGATGAATATTCATGAAAATTAGTATGTAATTTGCATGATCAAATAATAAGGTATAAAGACTAAATAATTTTGTTTGATATTAAATGGAAAGTTAAATAATGATTGTAAACAATCTCAACTATGAAAAAAATCAGTAACAATTTGTGTGATGACCCAAAAATGATGAAAATCTTGATTCTTAATTTGCACAAAAAAAAAAAAAAATGATGTGGGTTTAAATTTTGATGGGATCCTATCCCTCCTCTACAGATAATTAGTATTATATTAGTCAATCAATTACAGTCAAGGTAAAAAATCTGGGTTTTTTTCTTGGACTCCAGAGACCACATGTACACTATCTGAATAATAGGGATAAAAATATTGTTGCACAGTACAAGATCAGAGTTAGATGATTTAACTCAAAGATCCTTTCAATTGCAAAAAGGGACTGTCCTGGTCGTGATCGTATGGATTTACAACTACCTGTGCATTCAGTGCCTATCACCACTAAAGTTGTGAGTGCGAACCCCGTTCATGGCGAAGTGTACTCGATGAGTCCTGTACTCGATGAGTCCTGTACTCGATACAACATTATGTGATAAAGTTAGTCAGTTACTTGCAACAGGTCGTTGGTTTTCTACAGGTTCTCCGCTTTTCTCCACCAATAAAACTGGCCGCCACGATATAACTGAAATATTGTTGAAAGTGGCATTAAACACCATAATCCAAACCAATCAATTGCTAAAAGAAAACAACAATTATTTAACTACTATGAATGCTAATTGATATCAAATTTGACTGTCATATTATTTTCAGACATTATTTGGTATACAAGCTACAGAAGGATTTGGTTTACAAGGTGCTCTATCAACACAGATACTAGAATGTTTACATAGGATATTTGGTGTAACATTTGAATGTTTTGCCTCCCCATTGAACTGTTACTTCAAACAATATTGTTCTGCCTTTGCTGATACAGATGGATATTTTGGATCAAGAGGGTAAGATTTGTTTTACTGGAAGATATATAGATTCTCCTTCAGTTGCCCGTGGGTTACGATATTTCTCCACTCAAGAGAGTTAAATTAAAAATTTTAACCACAAGCCGTCAGGTGAGTGGTTAAAATTTTTAATTTAGCTCTCAAGAGTGGAGAAATATCGTAACCCACATGGGCAACTGAATGAGAATTTGTTTCTCCCATTATTTAACACGAACTTTATTTCAAAATTTGAAATTAATGCTTTTTAAATTAATGCGGGGAAAGGCACGAGACATTTTAATCCTCTAGAGGATTACAGATTTTTCCACCACTGGTTCAGCGGGGTTAAAATGACGTCATAATGGGAGAAAATATTTTCTCCTGTTTTTAGCATGTTTAACCAGTTGGTTAAATTTTCATGATATTTCTAATCACCATGGTGGTTAAATTTCTGCATAAGAATTCCTGTCAATTTTTTTTTGGACGGTCGTTAAAAATGGAAATTAACAACTTCAAAATATATTTGACGTTTTGGTCATAAGAGAAACAGATTCTCCTGCTACTATTGGATCACAATATTTCTCTATTCTCGATAGTTGAATTTTAAAGGTCTCGGTAAAGTTGGAGCTTTAAACTTTAAACTTTAAAATTTGATTAAACGCCTATTTCTACACATACAATGCATATTCAATGGCGTTTTACAATGCAAAATAAAATAAAATAAAAAGATAAAAATATACAATGAACATAACTGTACAAAAACAATATACAATACAATATTACTGACATCTTAGGCTGTTAAAGCTACAGCTATCAAGAAGTTCAGAATAGTGAAAAATAATCTTCAAAATACAATGACTTCAATTGACGTTTGAAAATATCTACAGATTTACAATTTCTCAGACTAACTGGTAACTCATTCCATAATTTTGGACCAATTGTACTGAAACTTCTATCGGAAAATGATCTCTTCTTATTAAAAGGAATAACATAACAACCTGCAGAAGACTCAGATGACCTTAGCGTACGTCTAGATACTTGAGGAGACAATAATTCAGTTAAATATGATGGTGCATTTCCAACAGAACATTTGTACATATATATTAATATTTTAAAACTTATCCTAGCTTTGACTGGAAGCCAATGTAAATCATGTAAAGTTTGTTTAGAACTCTCATACTTTGAGCGATTCAATACAAGTTTGGCACACATGTTTTGAATACGTTGAAGTTTCAACAATTCGTTTTGAGGAATACCATATAAAATAACGTTACAATAATCCAAATGAGATATAACTAAAGATAGAACTAGAGTTTCTGTGGCTTCTTTTGACAAATGTTTTCGAATGCTTTTTATCTTGAAATAATTTAGCATAGCTGTTCTACATTTTCTTTTAATATGTTCTTTGAAATTCAGAGTCTCGTCCAAAAAAGCACCAAGATATCTAATACAATTTTTCGATTTTATAACTTCGTCACAAATAATAATTTCGTTGGTATTACACTTGCCGAGTTGAGACCGACTCCCAAAAAGAATAAATTCTGTTTTCGAATTGTTCATCTTCAACTTATTATTGTTCATCCAGTTGTTGATGTCAATAGCACAGTTCTGGAGTTCTTGAATGGCATTAGCTTCTTCTGACAGTGTAGGTTTGAAGCGCTTATTTGCTGTATGATCATCAGCGAACCCATAAACAGTAATTGATGGAGGCACTATATCAAATATTGTTCCAGCATACGCCAGGTAGAGCCATGGACCAAGACAACTTCCTTGAGGAACACTACAGTCTAGTTCCCGTTCCGATGAAACTATCGAGTTGACAGTAACTCTGCAACTGCGAGGCCTCAAGTAGGAATCGACCCATTCGAGCGCCGATCCGCAGACGCCATACTTACGTTCAAGAACATCCAACAGAATACAGTGATCGACAGTATCAAACGCGGCGCTTAAGTCAAGAGCAATCAACGCGGTAACCTCCTGATGTTCCATTCCGTCTAGAATGTCATTCACGAGCCTGAGAAGGGCGGACTCGCAAGAGCTTTATAATTTGATATTTTAGCTTAGGCTGCAGAAAATCATTACTATATGTTGTCTTTCTTAAAAAGATAAAAGCCAAAATTTATTAACTAAATTAAAATGTTTTCAAATTTTGAATACATTTCAGACCAATTTTAGACTTTAATCCATTGAGTGGTTCATTTGAAGCAAATCCACCATTTTGTGAGGAATTAATGGAAGCAATGGTTGATCATTTTGAGGTGAGTATCTTAATACATGTCGAGCTGATTATGCATATAATAGGTGGTTGGTAATATTTAAATGGTTAGCACTACTGAACTCACATTTTATTTTTCATTAAAAAACAAATTCTAGTGAACACGATAAAAAACCTGAATAATTCTTTAGAAAGTCGCATCAAAATCTTCACAACAGCAACTGCATCAATGGAGTAATGGTTAGCATGCTCGCCTCGAAGGTGGCAGATCGTGGTTTGAACAAATTAGTTTTTGTTGCTTCTTCGCTGAGTGTGCTTCTTTAAGATGTAAGAGCAAAGACTGCTTGGTTCAGAATCAGGATAATGTGTCAGAGTGGAGTGACATGTGTACTTGTGGACTGTTAGTTCAGAATCAGGATAATGTGTCAGAGTGGAGTGACATGTGTACTTGTGGACTGTTAGTTCAGAATCAGGATAATGTGTCAGAGTGGAGTGACATGTCTACTTGTGGACTGTTGTTCAATAAGCTATCACTATAAAGATCCAATTAAGCGTGTTGGGTCTAGTACAAAGCAGACATCATCATCATTTCATTGAATTTAACTTGTTCTTGCCATAATGCTGAAAATTTTGCAATGTGAGTGAGCAGTTAAGCAACATTCACTCGCTCATTCTTCATACCAGTAATATAAAGTAGTTGAATGCTTATCACGGCTGAAAAATAAAATGCAGTATTTTAATTAATAAGAAATGTTTTCTGTGCATGTTTCTTCTCAATGAAAGCCACTGAAATTACAATGTTTTTTATTACATATTTCAGAATTTATTATCAGAATCAAAAGAACCGTTATCATTTATTGTGTTTATACCTGAATGGAGAGATCCACCAATAGAAGCTTTGATTAGATTAGAATCTAGCAGGTAAATGAACATTGTCACTTCAAGTATTTGACTGTACATTTTTGTCCTGAAGGTGATGCTTCATATTTATATTAGTCCTTCTCGTACAAGGCCAGTCCCACCAAAGACCATCACTCTTAGGTCAGAGTTTTAGCTGTACTTATGCATAAATAGGAAAATACTTCTAATTTGTCCTCCCCAAGATAGGCCCCCTCCTTATAAGGACACTTTTTTTCAATGCTGAATGGGTGGCTTTATAAGAGTGCACTAGTTGTTAATCATTGTTCTAAAGTGTAAAGTCTACTGTTATACATTGTAGTTGTTTAAATCTGTTATAAATTGATATATTTTTCCTTCCATAAAACATGTAGTTCATATAAATATTTTTGTGACTTAACAAGTAATGTTTGCATATATATACATGTATTAGTCCAAACTCATAGGTCACAAGAGATAATGCAAGTTTATAGAAATACAATTGTCATTGTTCCCTTCAATCTTCACATTTTGAAAGTTTATCCACCGCATTTATGTAAGTTACTTGTATATTTTTTTTAAGACAATGCGTGAATTCTATATGGGTCTAGGACAAAAGCCCCCCACCGGACAAAAAGCGCCCCAATAATAAAAAGTATAAGTTAATGTTTTTGTTTCATTTGGCAGGGGGCTTTTTTCCTGTTCCCATTCTATATATAATGTCCATGTTTTATTTTATTTCTTATAGGTTCAAGAGAAAACAAGTAACGTTACCTGCCTATGATCATGAATACAGACAAGGATTTCAACACTTTTGTCCAAAGTAAGTGGAAACAAAGATGATATTAGTAACTTTATAAAAATACAGTGGACCTTGTGCAATCCGACACCGGAGTTTTCCAACATCCTGTGACATCCGACAAAAAATAATGGTCCCAAAATATTTTTGTTAACTAGAATAAAACCTGGGTATCCAGACATCCTGTACAATCCGACACATTTCTCTGGTCCCTTGGTGTGTCGGATTAGATAGATTCCAGACATGTAAATAAATGTCTTATACTTTTTGTTTACTATGCCTTTAAAGTAGATGATAAACACTGCTTCTTTATTGATGAAATCCTCACTAAGTCTTGAAATCCAAGAGAATTTAAGATGAAGAACAAGAATTGACCTTTTTGCTCCCAGAGACCTTTTTTTAATAAAATTATTTGACTCGGTCTTTTGACTATGAGCGTAGCTGATGAAGGTGATTCCAAAATTGTGTGGTCCACATTAATTAAGATATCTACATTCTTATTACAGTGGATGTTTTAATGTAATGGTAAATTTACACAAACTACACATTTCAAAATATCATAATAGTTCACAGGTTTGTACATTAAAGCCAGGTTTAACTGAGTTGTTGACTGAATTTTATGTTTTATTATCAATGTAAAGTTATTAGCTTCAGCATTCTTTTTATGTAGTTATAGACAAAATACTAACAAGGCATATTTTTTTTCTCAAGAAAATAACTGGGATGACGTAATAACTTTATTCGAGGCTATAGAAGGGGTAATTCCTAATTAATTTTCAATCATTATGCGTTATTGGGGTGACTCAAACATAATGATAATAAAAAAATAATAATTTCAAGTAAAATGGCATGTAATTGGATCTTGTACTAACCTTAATAAGGATCTGTCTGAATAATACAGCATGCATATAATCTCTAAGGGATACAGTATTTGAATCTTGTATTAGACATTGAAATGTATAAATAACATCTTAACAAAATATGTTTTTCTGTTACAGAGAGGAAGTGAATATGAAATCTGCTCATGGAACATTAGTTATATTTTTACAAAACGATGCTGGTTTTGCACGATGGGGACCAACACCAGAACGACTAAAAGAACTATTATTAGCATCTAAGCCTAAAGACATTGTTTGACACAAACAGATTATTTGTGAATTATTTCTACGGCAGCTACATTAGAAGAATATGTTAATGTGTTATTATTATATATTATCGATGACTTGGTGCTTGTTGAATGGAATAAATAAATATTGTATGATGTCCATTGTCGTCGTAACGATATTGTGTAATAGAATCGCTAATAAGATGCAATATGTTATTAACCATATATAGCAAGGTTCTGAAAAGTTATCTCACTAAATTTTTGTCATTATAATAGTCATGTCTATATTTTCAAGCCATTTCAAAGCTACAACTTCAATGGGACTACTACCTGTTTGGTTTTGGCATTATATGGTTATAGTTTTCCAAAGGGAATTTTCCTCTGACTAAATTACCCAACAAGATAATAATAGACCATTTCCACATTTCCGACTTTGATTCTAAAATTATAAATTTTACAGGAGTTATTTCCCTTTAAGGCTATAAAATTATCTTCTGATTTTTTCAAGGTTCAAATATCTACAACTTATGACAGGGATGATTTTTTTTCTGTTATTTAACTGATTTCAGCTATTTTTCTGTGAAAAAGAAATTCCTAAAATTGCAAGACACAGTCAGAACAGGTCAAAAATGATCTTTTTGAAATGGTATCAAATAAATGGTTTCAGTTCTATTCTTTTCTATCCAGAATCACCCCTGTTATGTTAAAATTATACTCAGATTGTTCGTCCTTTCTCTTGCTCTTGCTAAATCGGCTACCATTTTGTGCTTCCTAATGGAAATAATTTGTATAAAAATGTATAATTTTAGAATCATAGTGGGAATGTGCAAAAAAAGTCTTCATGAAATTAACACCAATGTTGAATATAGCCGAAAAACAAAAGTAATCCCGAAAAAAACATTGAAATATGGTAATACGGATGGATGAGACATTGATAAATGTAAATTATTGTTAAATGAAATTTAATGTGTGGATGGGTGTATAAAAAATGTTGGTGGTTGTACAGTGTAATTCTACCCACTCATTACATGACATTACTGATACTGGTGAAATCGTTCATTTAGCAATTGTTCATATACCTTGTAAACATGCAATATAAATGCTACTTACATGTCATGTTTAAATTAGCTGAAATTTGAGCTGATATTTTACAATAATGAGTTGTATTAAATATTTTTTTCCATCATAGTTTCACATAAAATTTGTATTTGCCTTCTTGATATATATCAATTTGTAACAAAAAAAAATAATATATGTATACTATTTAAAGGGCAGATAAGATGGTACCTCCTGTATTTACGTATAATCCTTCCAATAATTGTATGCCGGTAATTGTTTTTTTGGTATGTAGTACAGTATTTTTGTACATATATGTAAGTAATAATTTTGCAGTCCTCACAATGAGCACTGGTAAAACTTTGTTCAGACCAGTAAATTTTTTAAAGTTTTTTTTTAGAACTATAGAAACAAAAATTCAAGAATTTGATTCAGACCAGAAAATTTTAAAAAGTTTTTATTTAGGCCATGCAACGTTAATTACTTGGTTCTCAGGCCCTTTTTTTGTCAAAATTGATGAGGGAGGGCGGCATTTTTTTTTATCCTTTTACTGCTGTAAAAAGTGATGAGGGAGGCATTTTTACTTCTTTTTTTTTTGTGAAAAATATGGCAATGTATAAATCTTTTCATTACTTTATTGAAAATTTCAATTTTATTTCTTCCGATGGTGGCAGAAACATCACAAGTGGTTAATTTTTATGGAAACGTCCAATCCGCTGGTCCCAACGTACCATTTTTTTTATCTCCGTAAACAATTCCAATAAGGTACAAGCTTCGGAAAAGCCTCCTATTATGTTTCCTGGTAAAACTGGCAAACATTTGTGCCGAATTTGCACAGAAACGATTGACATTTTGTCTAAATGTCAAACGGAAACACGTTTTTTATTTATACATTGTCATAACGATGCTTTAAATCTCATTTAAGCATGATGCGTTTTAAAGCGTTTCACCGACCACGCGATATAAGAGAAAAACGGATGCGGTTGTTTTTTCCGTACGGACAGCGCTACCGCATTTAAATTTTTTTTTTTACTATTTTTGCAAAAATATCGGCAATGCGGCGACGAATTTCCACATGCGGGCAGGCCTGAGAACCAAGAAATTAACTTTGTATGGCCTTAGAACTATATAGAAATAAATTCAAGAATTAATTCGGACCAGCAAATTCTAAATCTAATTTTCATTTGAGGACTGATTTTGCTAAGTATAAGACTGTATTTTATATATGTTGTTATTTTTTAAGCTGCTATTTAGAATACCTCAATACTGACAATTTCTTCAATAGATCATTTGTACATTTCCAACTTGATTCTAAAATTATATATGTTTTTGTATGTTTTTATAAGAGTTATTTCCCTTTGATGTAGTCAAAGGAGTTCCTTTTCATGCAAAGTTCAGTGAAAACTATGAGGGCCCGGGTGGCTCATTGGGTTAGGTAGTTGGATTACCTAACAACTCATACAAGCCTATCACCAATACGGCGTGGGTTCGTGCCCGGCTTTGTAAATAAAAAAAAAGTGCACTCGACTCGCAACCGCAAGTGATAAAGTTTTCCAGTTGCTTGCCCATGGTTAGTGGTTCTCTCCGGGTACTCCGGCTTCTTTCACCACTAAAACTGGTTGCCATGATATAGCTGAAATATTGCTGAAAGTGGTGTTAAACATCAAAAATCAAATCAAAATCAGTAGAAAATAATATCTATTTTTCCCTTAATATGTATAAAAAATTTAAGTTGTACATGTAGCAACTTGTGAATTTTATATTGCTATAATGTTTTAACAAAGTTCAAATATCTACAAATTATAAGAAAATTATATCAAATTCTTTGTCCTTTCCATTGCTCTTCCATGGAAGGGTACAATTATAACCACCATAATTGAAATAAGTCATGTAAAAAACATATGATTTTATAGTCAAATTCAGAATTTGCAAATGGTCTATTGAGCAACTAGAAGACAACCTTCTAACAGATTCACATTCACAGGCTCTGTTAAACTTATCGTTAACATTTAGGGATCAAAATCCTTTGGTTTAGATTTTCAAGTCTTTATAAAGTTTTCAGACCTCTTTCCAATTTTCTTGAAATTTGGACAAGATTTTTGTATTATTTCAACTGCTTTTATTTTAGAAATATATTACTGTAAATTCACAAATTATTGGAATTCTAGGATGTCTATTGATAATGTAAGGTTGAATTGATTTGATCCTCTTTGTTGTTATTTAATATTTTAAAACTATGAAATTAAATATTTGACTATCAGTCAAAAATTAAATTTAATTACCTTTTTTCATTTTTCCTAACCATGGTACTTGTTTTTTTTTTATTAATATAGTGAGTCTATTTTGAATAAAATACTTGAACCATTATATAAGCCTATGTGTTAGAATGTGATGTTTAATTTATGTAATTGTTGTTTTCGTTGGTAAAAATAAATAAAACTAAAAAATGAAATATTAGACTAGCTGTCAAAATTCAATTTTATTACCTTCATTATTCCTTACCATTATAAAAAAATGTTTATAGCAAGCCCAGCCCACTTGGGTTACAATATTGTAGCCATTATATAAACATGGATATTGGTATGTGAAAAGCAACTTAGCTTTCAACGAACTTTATATAAAAATTATGAATTATAGAATAATTATGATTTTACAATATTAATTTTTCATTTTTCTGCAATGGAGGAAAAACTAAGTGGTCAATTTTATGCATATTAGTAAAGCTTACATATTTAGGCATCTAACCATTTAATAGACTTTATTTAAAAGCTTCAATTTGTCTAGAAATATCAAGTTGTTCTAGCCTTATGGTCTTAAAACTTTCGAGTATGAATTTTGAACTCGTACTCCAATATCATCCAATCAGAATACTGGATATATTGTGTACAGTTTTCTGATTGGCTGTTTTTTGGAGTGCGAGTACACAAATCTTACTCAAAAGTTTTACGACAGCAAGGCCAGGTGTAATGTCATTTGTTAAAGTTATTTTCGGGAGACAAATTTTTTTTCTAAACTTTTATACGACTAACACCATATCTGATATGTCCACATTATTGAATTGTTTGTTTTTAAAGTTGATAATTGTTTAATGATATATTTATAGTACAGGTATAATCAGGTTTATACAGCATAAAAAGTATATTTTACTCCTGTTGGTATATTGTTGTTATTTTGTTTGTTTGTTTTTTGGGGGTGTTTATTTATATTTCTTGTTGTATGTGATTTTTAGGTACCTGTTCCCTTTTAGTCACAGTAATATTAATTAATTCTTAGAAGTTGTTATAACAAAAATTAAAGGTAGGACAAGGGATTCATATTAAATTATACTTTTTATTCATTTATTGTCAAACATGGAGACTAATTATGTGTTTTGAATATCTTGTTTAATGGTCTCGTATAATTTTATATTGTCCATTGTAACATTGTGGTGTATATAGGAATTGATATAGACACAATTTCTTTTCTTACTTTTATCAACAGTCCTATTATCCTCTTTCAGATGAATTTTAAAACTGGTTTGAAACACTGTTAAACCAATTGCATGTATGAATCTTTTTTTTGACACTATTGTAAGACGATCCATTAAGCTTAAATTATTTGTCTTCAAAAGTTCTATCATTGTATTGTGTTTTTGACATTCAAAATTCAGTTTAGTGTTTAACTTGTGAATTCTTAAATTTCTTAGATTATACAATTATGCTGATATTACAATGTAAAGTACATTTAATTCTACCTTTGTTAAAAGTCATGTATAAGCTGAATATGTCGTCTTCATGTAGAAAACAACCAATTACAAAGTAAAATCCATCTTGTCTATTAAATTATTTGTTGTACAAATTCTCGCCATTACCATGGTTACATACTGATCTCAAGTTGTGGTATATCATTTTTGTTAACAAGTTAAAACAGGGCAAGTATATACAGATGCATAGTTTTTTTATATTTAAAATCATAATATTGTGTGTAAATAATTGTAAAAAGGATAGAAATTATCAATATAATTATATGTACATATATAATGTAAATAGATAAAATTTGTGTATAGGAAAGAAAATGAATTTTAACTGTATATAATTATTAACAGAGATCTATCTATCTTATATATGTGCAATTATGTTTTAATACAATCACTATAAATCTTAAAACTGGTAAAGAAATGTTGTTCATTTATGTTATTTCCTGTAATGTTATTAGTTTTGGTCGATTCACATCATTTTGTAAAGAGCCTACTCAAGAAAGCGATCACTTAGTTAATTACAGTTAAGGCCAAAAAGAATCCTAATACAGTATTAACTCTCTGACATGGCGCCTCACTCCAATAGCCATCCGTCTTATTTGGGAAAATGTATACCTAGATAGTAAAATGCAAACAAACCTGAGCGAACGGTGACCTTGAATTACCGATCACCTGCTGTAAATGACCTGTTTAAACAAGATTTTAATTAAGCAGTCACCTCTCTTACCTCGCCATTTTTCCTTTGTCCCAAAGGTGACCATTGAATACAAGTATGATTGTACTAGTAAATTATCCCCCCCCCCAAAAAAAAAAGAGACTCTCCTCTTGTAAGACCACTTTTACGTTACAAAAGGGATGGCTTTATAAGTGAGGGACTATACTGTATAATGGAAATGTATTGAAAAGGACTATGATGTTCCTTCTGTTTACTTCTAAAAAAGGGGGGTTTTAATAGTCTTTGACATAAAGTTATAGAATATTGTACGATTTATATTAAATAGATGTATATTCTAATAATATACATGTAAATTAAAAGTATCTACTAGAAGCTGGAAAATCATGGAGATCTTATGTTAGTTAGTTCAAATTAATTGTAGTGTGTTTACACTCGCTTTGTGAAGTAACCGATTGTTTCATCTTATATTGGCTGTATACTTTTTTAATCAGTAGTCCCCAACTTACACTGGTGTTAAACTGATGTTCGTAACTAGAGTTACCTACATCCCAACATGGTGGACACGGAAAATGGTAAATTAGAACATACTTGATTTCTTGTTATCAGTAGTGTTTATTAGTAAGTCCATACGGTATGATTACAGGTGGGAATATTAGACACTCGAATGCATACATAAAAATGACGAAACTCTTATGAGAACATTGAAATCGTAACTTGAAAAAAATTGAAGGATGTACGTAACTATTTGAAGTGATGTTCGTAAAGTTACTTACATCATTTGTATTTCTTAAAGTAGGTTTTGCGCCACATAGGAGAATTTACAGTTGATTAAAGCATATCACTACAGTTAATTGTTAAAATATCTATACATTTGAAATGACAATATTTGAAAATAAACTAAGAACAAAGAGAAAACAAGGATATTCTAATTTACAATTTTCAGTGTCCGCCATGTTGGGATGTAGGTAACTCCAGTTACGAACATCAGTTTAACACCAGTGAACTTATAAGGCCACTGCCACTTTACAAGGCCAGATTTTGGACGAGCTAAGATAGTAAAAATACTACTAAATTGTCACACTCAAGAGAGGTATTTTTTTTTCATTGTAAATGGGGTTGCCTTATAATAGGGGAACTACTGTCATGCTATATTATCTTTGTTGAATATTTTATAAATAAAATTGTAATCAAAATAAAAAAAACAAATCTTGTAAAGCTTTAACAACTATTTTATATATGATATTTTACACACAGTTTATTTTATGTGAAAGCCATGCTTAAATATATGATTAACAATGGTCATTAACAAATACCATCTCAAATCCATCATAATCTTGTAGAACACAAAAGGTTTGGTCAGTTTAATTTTATTTCACAATATTTTTGTATATAATGGAAGTTTTATGATTTATTACGTTTATAGTGGTTTTTATTGTTATATGATATATATATAATTATTTGGTTTTTCAACCTTTGTTGCACACTTAATTAGATATTTATGTTTTTTATACAATAACTCGAAAGTTGTTTATCCGGTAGAAATTTCATCAATATGAGTTTCATATAAAAATTGTTTTAATTATCCCTTTGCCAACGAAGTTGCAAAGGGATATACCGGTAGTAACGCTACCGTCCTTCCGTAACATCCTTGTGAACACTCTAGAATCAACATCCTTAAATGGATTTTGACCAAACTTGGTACATACTTAGTCCTTAAGAGAATCTGGAACCTTATTGATTTTAAAGGTCAAGGTCACCGGGGCAAATTTTTAGGTGAGGGGATACGCCACCCTTTGCATTGCCCTTGTTGAAGATAATATCAAAGCATGTTCATTTTGTAAAATTTACAAACTTCATAAAAGTATTGTTCACTTAAAGGATAAGCCTGATGCTCCATCATGTAATGATTGGAAATTACACATTTATATCGTAGTAAATCAAAAGGTTATATACGTTGTATATCTAAATGAAAATATATTGGGAATATTTAGTATTACAAGCTCACTTGACTAGACAGGGTCACATCAACTATCATTCTTATTTTACATATATTGTCTATAAACTTTTAGTTGTCAGTCTTCATCTTTGAAGCCACGGAGCCAATTGAAACCAATCTTGGTAGGAATGTTTTTCCTTCAAACATGTTTTTTTATGTGCAAAAACGTGTTAGTATTCTTCCACAGCAGCCATCTTTTGAAATTACAGATGGCTGCTATAGTGAAATATTTCTGTAGGATTTTAATGAAAAACTTGAAAAAACTGTTTGAGCCCAATTTGTGTGATCATTTCCATGTACTGGTATTTTTTATGTAGATTTAAAATGGATGCTATCATTGAACATATGAATCGATTGATTTTGTTTTTATCTAAGACAACTCAACTGCTTAAATCCAAATTGTACATGAATGACCATCAGATGAACCATTACCAATGTTGTGAGGGGTTATCATGATGCTGTGAGACTTAGATGTATATCTATCTATGCAATTGATGCCTGTCCTGACTAAAGTTATGAGTTTGATTCTTGTTCTTTGCAAGGTGTGCTTAATATAACTTCAAATCAGAAATTTTGTCTTGATGTGCGACAT
The DNA here is from genome assembly GCA_002080005.1 of Gigantidas platifrons. Taxonomy (NCBI): domain Eukaryota; kingdom Metazoa; phylum Mollusca; class Bivalvia; order Mytilida; family Modiolidae; genus Gigantidas; species Gigantidas platifrons. Next base: position 810,575 of record MJUT01028710.1, on the reverse strand, counting down.
GCAAGATTTTATTTGGATACTCCCTTTAAAAACTGAAGTGGTGTTAAACACCAAAAATACAACCTAACCGAACCTAATTTATGTTTATTGTTAATATCCAAGATTGCTATCATTGCTGAGCATAGTTTTAACATTGGAGTCCAAGAATGGTCTTCTACACTGCACTGAATGGTATCTCAAACTGTATAGAGTAATCAATGAGATTTCTATGTTTTGTTGTTCAGATTGGGTATAATTATTAATACTGATACTCTTAATAGAAATTACCTTGGTCTTTAGGACACCTGATCAGGAAATCATATTAATTTTTTCCATTACCTGTAGTCAATATGATTTAAAATATGTGAAAAGTTTTGTGCTCCATTAAAATATCTGATACAACTTGATTTAAACTCACATCAGGTGAAATTTAGGTAAACCAATGAAAACTTGGCTGATAGTACAGGGAAAAAGTGTCAAAATTTAAGATATTCTACATGTATGTTCATTCAGACACAAGGTCAGCCCTTGTGGTGATAAAACTTTTGAGCATGAGTTTTGTACTCGGTACTCATATACAATATTTATAGTGTTCTGATTGGACAATTTTGGAGTAGGAGTTCAAAATACGTACTCGAAAAACGACCAATCAGAACACTGCATATACAATATTTACAGTGTTCTGATTGGACAATTTTGGAGTAGGAGTTCAAAATTCGTACTCTAATGTTTTATGACGGTAAGGCTAGAAAATTGAGTTGTGTCTGATGTTTATGAAGAGTGATGTATTAAACATATGATTTAATGAGGTTGATCAATTACAGTGTTCTTTTTACCTTATATCTCAGTTTGGCTATATTGCGCTAATTGGCAGCTCTAAGGTTCTGATTGTTTTAAAATCAATTTCAGTTTAATGATTATGAAATTAATGTATCGACAGTTGACAGTTGTCAAAAATATTCAGAGGCTTTCAATTTTCCCTATATTTCATTTTAAACTACAATTTTTAAAAAAAAATTATCCTGAAGTCAATTTTGTTCCAATTTTGATAGTACTGATGTAGTTCTATATGAAATGTACAGAGTAAATTTAGAAGTTTCCGAATACTTTCAGCTATATTTTATATTGTACATATTTGTAAATATATAAGCTTTCTTGTAGTCCCAGGTTTTGCTTCTTTTTTTTTTTTAATTCAATTATGCAGCTAATTAACACATTTTTATATTAATTCACATTTGAGTATTTTTTTATCATCTTTATGTTTTGTCCACTTGTAGAAGTAGATCATTATACATCGTATACCATGCTTAAGATTAAGCATATGTTTATTTGGAATTTGTTGCTTGCATGCATATTTTTCTGATATCATGTGGTAACAGTTAATAACATACAATACTTATTGTGCAGAATTTATCATAAAAGTTATTTTTAGCTCTTGTTGCAAAATCAATGAAATTAAATTTTTATTCTTGAACAAGTGAATATGAATGACCTATTATTAGGGCTATTCCTTTTAAGCACATGTCCACATGGGGGAAAATTCTTCATTGGGTTGATTTGAAACAAATGTATTTAAATATATTACTTGAGGGTCATCTGAAAATAGCCTGGGGTCAAGGTTATAGTTCAATGAAACAGTTCACAATATACACACGTTTGCTTGTGAACCTTAAAAATATCTTCATTGGGTGTATTTAAATCAAATTTACTTAAATATTACTTGTGGGTCAATTTAAAATAGCGGGTTCTTCTTGGGGTCGAGGTTATAGTTCAATGGAACATTTCACAATATGACATTTTTGTACATGTCTTCTTGTGAGCCTTAAAAAATTCTTGATTTTGGGTATTTAAATTCAATTAATTAAATATATTACTCGTGGGTCATCCCAAAATAGCATGTTCTTCTTGGGTGTAAAGGTTATAGTTCTGTCAGAATTTAGGTGGGCGTAATATATAAGTTACCTGATAATAATTGTGGTTACAAATAACAGCTGTATCGTCAGGGGTTGTAGGAAGTTTGTCAGCCGATGACGAGACGTCTGTTCTGGACAAGGTTCAGGTATACAACAAACTTCCCAGAGTTCCAAGTCAAAGCTTCCAGTTTCGGCTGGTTATGATCCTCCTATTTTGGGAGCACTCCGACACTCTTCCCTATTATATTTTTGAAGCTCCTCCACTAATCAACAAGTAATATAAGGTTCTCTCTGTAGTGGTGAAGTTTACGAGTCTACTTGGTAGATATGTCAGATAGAAGTTATATTTGTAGTAAGTAATGTTGCACCTCCCAGCATGGTAATCTGATTGGTATTTCAATGTTATAGAAGTTATATTTGTACATGTAGTAGTTAATGTTGCCTCTTCCAGTATAGTAATTGGTAAATCTGTACTGATAGATATATATAAATCATAAAATATATGTCAGATAGTAAAAGCAGCCATGAAATCATGGAATTTAGTGGATATGGACAATTATTTATTTCTTGCAATGCTCAATGATGAATCGGAAGAACTAATTTATAAATCATGTGCCAGGGGGAGACAACTCCATTCTGTGATAAGGCCAAGACTACCAGACTACAAAGTAGTATACAAAAAAAAAGTGATTTTAAAACAGACCTAGGTATAGCTGAATGTGACATCAAAACAACTTGTTCTAGGAAGGGGCAGAGCCAGAGCTGCAGTACCTAAAGTACCTATACCTGGAGGAGGAGTAGAACAAAATTGTGAAAGTAGTGCTGAAAAAAGATGTATAGGTGCATCAGTTAATATGAAATTTAAGAATTTGAAAGAATTAAGACCGCCAAAGTCTATACCTAAGATTTTAAATCAAAACTTTCCACAATTAACTGCATCATGTCAAACAGAAATACATGTAACTCAACTTCAAAAAGAAACAGTATCTACTAAAGATACTACAGTGGAACCTGTCTAATCTAACACACCAAGGGACCAGGGAAATGTGTCGGTTTGTACAGGATGTCGAAATACTCAAGTTTTATTTATGTTAACAGAACTACTTTGGGACCATACATTTTTGTCGGATGTCACAGGATGTCGGAAAACTCAGGTGTCGGATTGCACAGGTTCCATTGTACAAATTTTCAAGACATGGCAAAGTTTTTAATGGACTCCTTGCAAGATGAGGTTGGAGACGAAGGACAGTTTGATGATGCAAGTGTACAAACAAGTTCGTCAAAGGGAGATAACTGATAGAATAACATGATGAAAAGTTATACATAATGTATAAGGCCACTGCCAGGGAAACTGGAACTGTATACAAAATATAACTATTTTATAAAGATTCACTAGTTGTACAGATTTGCAGATTACTATAATGGAAGAAGCAACATAACTACTACAAATATAATTTCTATAAAATTGAAATACCTATCAGATTACCATGCTAGGAGGTGCAACAGTATTTATTACAAATATAACTTCTATCTGACATATCTATCAAGTAGACTCATATAAACTTCACCACTACAGAGAGAACCTTATATTACTTGTTGATTAGTGGAGGAGCTTCAAAAATATAATAGGGAAGAGTGTCAGAGTGCTCCCAAAATAGGAGGATCATAACCAGCCAAAACCGGAAGCTTTGACTTGGAACTCTGGGAAGTTTGTTGTATACCAGAACAGACATCTTGTCATCGGCTGACAAACTTCCTACAACCCATGACGACACGTACAGCTGTTATTTGTAACCACAATTATTATCAGGTAACATATATATGTCCCATGTATATATTACTCCCACCTAAATTCTGACAGTTCAATGGAACATTTCACAATATATAGCTCTGATTAGTTTGTTTTACATGTTGATCCTATATGACTAATTAGAAGATTTAATTTTTTTTAAATAGATGTCAGAAAATTTTGGTAGAAATACCTAGTGAAACAAAACAAGGATTGAATATGAAAAAAATAAATATACTTCATGCAAACTCATTTTTTTGTAATTGTTATTTCATGTACATTAAAATGGAGAAATATTTCTTTGTTTTTTTTTGTATTGAAGTGTCTATTTATACTCAAATTGTGTATTGTACATTGTATATACATGGTCGTATGGTAGTTGGATTTACAACTACCTATCACCACTTATGGTGAGCTGTACTCGATACAACATTGTGTCATAAAGTTTGTCAGTGACTTGTTGCTGGTCTGTGGTTTTCTCTGTGTACTCCTATTTCCTCCACCAATAAAACTGACTGCCACGAGATAACTGAAATACTGTTGAAAGTGGCATTAAACACCATAACCCTAACCCTGTATTTTATATACAATGAAATCTTGTGTCATAGTTCAGAGGTCAATGCTGTTACCAAGAATAATTAAGCTGAATGATTCTACAATCAACTTTACTTGACCAAGGAATTGACTTAGTCAGTGTTAGAGGTAATGTGGTTTCTCTTAATGCATATGATATTGATAAAATGAGGAAATCATGTACAGTGAAACCTGCCTATGTGGTCACCTCTATTAAGCAGTCATCTGTGACTTTTAAAAGGTCGTCTTTTCCTTGTCATGTCATAGAAACTTTCATATGAATTGAACCTCTTTTAAGAGGTCACCTGTCTTATAAAGCCACTTTTTCTCTGTCCCAAAGGTGACCTCTTAACACAGGTTTGACTCTATATGTTAATGAATAGAAGCAGATACAGTGGAACTTGTGCAATCCGACAACCTGTGACATCCAACAAAAAATTATGGTCCCAAAGTATTTCTGTTTATTAAAATAAAACCTGAGTACCGGTATTCCGACATCCTGTAAAAATCCAACACATTTCCATGGTCCCTTGATGTTTCGGATTAGACAGGTTCCACCGGATTAATTTCCATTGGACAGCTAAGCAAAATAAGCATACAGCAATAGGAAACAGCCAGGTTGAGAATTGATGTGTCTTGGTGGTGTAAGAAAAGTTGAAGATAGCAAAGGGATAATAAAAACCTGTTAATAGAAGGACAGACAAGACAATGGCCAAAAAGATAAAGGACAAACAATGATCTACAGAAATCTAAAGATTGAGCAAAAGGAACCTCACAAAAAACCTTGGTGTGAATTCAGGTGGTCTGGAAAGGTAAGCTGCTCCAGCAGAGGCACCCATTGTGTTACTGTTAAACGACACAAACATCATGTGATATGGAAATCATACTGGACACAAGTATACATAAATAAATAAAACATGAACAAATGGGAGAAAACAAATTAAACTTTGTTTTTAAACAGATATCCTAGGGTACAGCACAACAAGGAACTAAAACATGGAAGACATGTAATTGCATGTCTTGTAAGCTAGTTACTTGTAAAAGTCAGTTTTGCAAGCAGACTCTTAAAAAATTATGCATTCCATAATATAATTTTTTCTCTACCATGTCTTAATGGATGACTACCTATATAGTTTAAGTGGCCATCGTGGTTGTAATTGTATGTTTTTTGGATTTACAACTACCTATGCAATCAGTGTCTATCACTACTAAAATTGTGAGTTTGAATCCCACTCATGGAGAGGTGTACTCTATACAACCTTTATGTGATAAAGTTTGTCAGTGACTTGCGGCAGGTCAGTGGTTTTCTCGGGCTTTCCTCCATCAATACAACTGACCTCCATGATATAACTGAAATATTGTTAAGTGACGTTAAACACCATAACGCTAACCCTATAAAGGTTAAAATGTCTCAGTTAGTGTTAAATATTCATTCTCCCATTATTACGGCATTTTAACCCCGCTGAACCAATGGTGGAAAAATCTGTAATCCTCTAGAGGATTAAAATGTCTCGTGCCTTTCCCTGCATTAATTTCAAATTATGAAATAAAGTTCGTGTTAAATAATGGGAGAAACAAATTCTCCTTCAGTTGCCCATATGGGTTACGATATTTCTCCACTCTCTAGAGTTAAATT
>MJUT01028710.1:717001-781700 GCA_002080005.1 Gigantidas platifrons | reverse complement strand
GTCGGAGTGGATAGGAGACAGTGGTATATATTGTTTGTACGCTCACAAGCCAAAATCGAAAATACGGGTGTCACTACATAGTCATATCCGACAACAGACATTCTAGATCTTTGCTTTTGACAATGATGCTAACAATTTTACAGAAACCGGTTTCTGGACCACAGGGAGTCATGACCAACATCACCCCCCTTTTTTTTGCCATTTTTTATCCATACACATTTAGAAAATCGTAAAAATAGCTTGATAGTAAAATGGCACAAATTGGTAAAGAAATCAATATAGAGAGAAAGAAATAGTAGATTTATTATTATTTGATACCAAAATTATGTTGAGAAGTGTATGAATTTTTTTTTTATTCAAGTGTCTGACAGAGACAACGTTTGTGGCAGACCGAATGTCTGACACAATTTTTTTGGTACAAAGGTCCAGCATATATACAGTTTGATGAGGGTCTTGGGTGATCAGCAATGGGATTTGTCTTATAACTGTTGTAATAACTAGCAGGAGCTTGTTTACTTCTTACAGAACTGGTTATAATTTGCATATTTAGATTGGGTGAAATTTATGGGTAACACTAAAGACCAGAAAAATACTTCATAAAGACCTATTACTCTATGATAAACAAGCGTTTTACCTTAAGATAAATTTTATATTATGTATTGGATTTTCATTATACAAAAGGGCAGTAAATGAGTGTGAAAAAAAATGAGAACCATGTTTTGGAAAATCTGTTCATGAGACACTGTCACACAGAATATAGATTATTTTGCTTTGTATTTGAATTACGTTTTGACTTTGAAAAGTCCCACTGTAGTACATTTTGTATCACATGGATAATGATGCATATATTTTGACATATACATGTCTATGTACATTTGTATTGTCAAAAGTTGTCAAAACTTCCAAGGACAAATACCTGAAATGATAAATGTATCCATTGTGTTATTGTTGATTATTATACTTCGTGTAAGTTTCTGTAGTGATATTTGGTACTGTAATATTTTGGCATATTACTTGGACAATTAGACACTCAGTACCTGGACAAGACCACATTATTATATAACTATCATTGGGAATCGTGGGAAGATCACTGGGCAATGAGAATAAATGTATTACTTTCTCCTGGAACCGTTCGACCATCATTATTATGTTGTCTGTAGAAATAAACGTCTTGTTTGAGTTCAGATTTACTTTTGTATCCAGTTTTTTCATATTTTTATAACATTTTAAAACTTTTGATAGTATCAGATAGAAATACAATATTCTAACATGACCTCCTTCTTTTGCTTTGTTAACAAACAAGCGAGTTATCCATTCGGTATAATCTCATTAGCACATGCACCGGTGAATGTGACCGACTTTTCCGTTGGCAGCATAAATTGTAACCTGAATAATGCCGATAGAGGGTGCAGTATTATTCGAGTTACATAAATTGTGTGTGACATTTTTTCTGCAAGCGTAAATATAAATTACTGTCTTCCAATCACTACCGTATTTGTACTCTCAGACATATCAGAATCAAAATAAATCATGAAAGCCAGAATGTGTTTTGAGTTTTAATATGGATTTGCGGATATTAGTAAATTTTATCCCTCGCTTCTGGCTCGGGATAAAATACTAATATCCTCCAATCCATGTTAAAACTCCCAACACATTCTGGCTTCCATGATTTATTTCTTAAACATAATCTAGGTGAGAGTCTTTGGACTGCTTTTATTATTTCTAAAGTGGGCACAGGATAGATCCCTCGGATAGGGTGGTTTGTCCATCTTAATTGGTGTCGGACTAGTATAGATGAAATACATTTTTGTATTATCATATGCAATGTATAAATGTACTTAAAAATTAATTTGTGCAAAATTGCTTGTCCATATGCCTTATACAAATACTTATGAATATATTGCTGATATCAGTAAATTTTATACACAAATGTAGTGATAATCAATTGGTAACAGATGTTTTTCATGCTTAAAGTAACTGATCTAATCAAACTCAGATTCTTGTTTTATCTGTTTTATTTATTCTTTTATCTTTGGGTCCATCAGTATTTAATACAATATAGCATTGCCAGGGCCAGATTATGACCTTTTAATGTCCCTAGGCTAATGAAATCATGGGTCCCCCCACATAAGGTCTCTTCTGTTATAAAAAAAAATATATATATTTAGGGCCCACCAATGGATTTTACACATTAAATATTCATAATTGCAGTAGCCCAACTGGGCTAATGTCTGAAAACTTTGGTGGTCTTGGTTACTGGGCCCATGTTAAATTTTACCCCTGGGTATGTATGCTATACATTGCAGGCTATCAATTCAGTGTCTAGGCTAGTCTTTCTGGTTACCTACACATACAATCTGTGTGGGCAAACAAAAAATAATAATATATAAAACTTGATGACAGCTGACACCAGATTTTTTGTTGAAAATTTGTATCTTGCTAACATCCTTTTAGCATCGTCCCCTGGTGTCTCCTGCTGAAGTGCAACCTATGCCTTTCTGCTTTAGACACGGAGGATATAAATGGCTCATACCTCAAAATTAAGGGTTGACTATCATCCTTTTAGCACCGTCACCTGGTGTCTCCTGCAGAAAGGTTATCATTGTGTTTGCCTCTCTGTTTCAGACACGGGTAGGATACAAATAGTCGGCTCTATCTATTTATTTATCATTGTATTTATATGATACATATATCATAGCTGGATGTTTTAAAACATATTAACCACACTCACTGAGCATATAAATAACATGTTATAAGTACATGGGTTCCAGAACCAGTATAGATTGTAATGTTTTGGATAGTGTTGGTTTATTAAATGTAGAAAACAGAGTGAAACAACTTCGGCTGAACCATGTTCATAAGATATTTTATAACAAAAGCCTGTCTTACATGAAATATAACTTTACAAAAATTAAGGACTGCCATCAACAGTATACAAGATCTAGCGAGTTTAATTTTTGGGTACCATCTGTAAAAGGTCAAAAAAAATTTACTTTTTATTATAATGCAATAAAGGATTGGAACTTTTTGCCAAATAGTTTAAAAAGTATAAAAAATACGAATGCTTTTAAAATTGGTGTTAAGCAATTTTTATCTGACAAATTTCGAACAAATTGACATATTTTTCTAACTTATAGTTTCAATGATAAAAACCTGCCAAAGTCATGAAATCTTTTTATTTTTTTAGTCAGAGTTAAGTAAGATGAGTGCCAAACGGGACTCCATTGGAAATAAGCCATACAGCTTTTATGGGCTATCCTGATTAAATATCAACTTTTTTTGCTCTTACTTTTCAATGATTCATGTAGTATTGGAATTCATGTACATGATTTTTAAATTTGTATCAGTAAATCATAAAAGGTAGACCGTGTTGTATATGGTATGTCTTATGATATTTTAATACTTTGCATTGTTTTACATTGTCTTATAAATTGTATGTTTACTGTATTTGTAATGTTTGCTGTTGATATTTAATCAAATAAATCTATCTATCTATCTATCTATCTATCTAAGTATATGTTATTGTATCTTTGTCTTTGGTATGTTATGTTTTAAATAATTATATATGTGAATATTCATGCCCCTCGTGGGCCCATAATTGGTAAATAAAAGTGTCTCATCTTATCTTATAGATTTTTTTTTTTACATAGGTATTCTACATTATGTACATATTTTGCAATTTTTTTTTTATACTTCATGAATTTATTTACATATGTATAACCAAAAACCCAACAGGTTTCTCATATTTATTTATTTGTTTTCCAGGATGGTTCTTACTTAGCAGAGTTCCTGATTAAAAAAGGATATGAGGTATTATTTAATCTCCAGGACGTTGAGTGTATCTTTAAATTAAGTCAAGTATGATAATCTCCCTTGTGAAATGACGATAATAGGTTTAAAAGTTTATAGTACTATTGTGTAATCCTGTCGTTTAGACATAATTGTCTACGGTCGTATTATCTTTGTGTCAGCGTGCTCTGTTGATTCATTAATAAAGAAAGTTCAAACCCGGCTGCCACGGCCCACTGTTTTGAGTGGCTTGGTTGAAACATTCAAAGCTGTTGTGTCCTCTATCAAATACCAAGTTATGAAACCTGTTGTAAATAATTTTAACTCGGACATTACCTTCAACTTGATGAAGGCAGTTAGTATTTGGTAGATTAGAAGAAGATGATTGACAGTCTCTTCAGCTACGATTACAGTAAAATATAACATAAACATAATACAGTGTTATTTTTTGTGACATATTAAAAGAAAGAAAATAGAAAATGTTGTATCAATGGAGAAGATGATAATATGTGTTAGGGATAGGCTTATCATGTTTATCGCCACTTTCAACAATATTTTAGTTATATCGTGGCAGTCAGTTTTGCTGGTGGAGGAAAACAGAGTTACCTACATGTAGTACATGGAGAAAACCACCCACCTGACTCAACGTCAAGTCACTGACAAAGTTTACAGTATGATACTCTATATAATTCTTAGAAAAAAAATGTATGCAAAAATTACATGTTATATATAATATATTGGTGAATATATACTTGTGCATGTAATCATGGATCATTAAATCTGAACAAGCTGTTTACCAATTCATTTTTTTATTTTTTTAAATCTACAATCTAAAATCAAGTACATTGTATTTCACTAACTTACAGTGTAATTTAATATATAATGTTATTGAATAATCAATATTCAATATTATCTTGATGATCCTCGATCCACACCAACTTTGTAAAATTCAATAGCAAATAAGTAAAATTTAGAACATAAAACTGCAACAACAAAAAATGAAATTATGACATGGAAAGGTTTGTTTTTACGTAATACGTTCAAATTTTTCGTTCAGATTTGCTTTAAACTTTACCTTAGCATCTGTTTCAAGCACAAATTCGTCAGTCACCTATCAAACTCGCTTCCAATACTTGAGAGAATGAGTAATTGTTTAATGCCAAATGAGCAAATTTTAAGCTATATCAGGGCAAGAACAAGTTACATTTTGGTCGATGAGGTAAATGATGATGTCTGCTTTGTACTAGATTAGACCAACACGTTTAGTTTGATTTTTATAATGCTAGCTCATAGCTGAAACAACAGTTGGCAGGGTGACATGTTGCTTCATTCTGACTCATTATTTCTGTTTCCATGCCAACTAGTCTTTGCTCTTATTCCTTAATTCTGCTTTCTTGGTAAGGAAACTGCAAATTCCAATTTTTAGCTCGCCTGTGCGAAGTACAGAAGAGCTTATGTCGTCACCTTTGCGTTGTCGTCGTCGACGGCAGCGTCCAATGTTAATGTTTGCGTTTAGGTCCAATGTACACAAACTACTTGTCCCAGGTTGATGAAACTTCACATGTGAGTTTGTCGTGGACAGTTGAAAACACAGCACACAAATATATGTCACCGTGACCTACTATTTCTGCCTGAATGACTTCGACATTTTTGTGTTAACGTTTGTGTTTAGGTCCAATGTAGACAAACTACTTGTCCCAGGTTGATGAAACTTCACATGTGAGTTTGTCGTGGACAGTTAAAAACACCGTACACAAATATAGGTCACTGTGACCTACTATTTCTGCTTGAATGACTTCGACATTTTTGCGTTTAGGTCCAATGTACACAAACTACTTGGTCCAGGTTGATGAAACTTCACATGTGAGTTTGTCGTGAACAGTTAAAAACACTGCACACAAATATAGGGTACTGTGACCTACTATTTCTGCCCGAATGACTTCGACATTTTTGTTAAGACCTGTTTTACTATAACATTTATATGTCCATTTTGAATACCATTAAATGGTTTTCTTTTGGCAAAGCTGAAGTATTGTTCTTAACCAAATTAAACACTAACTACATGGTTGTGACATTCACATGTAACTATAGATTGCACAGGCGAGCTGGATGGTCTGCCTTGCGACCAGCTATTTTATAGTCTTTGGTTTGACCCAGTCAGGGCTCCAAACCCACAATTCACAGCACTTGAGGAGAGCATGCTACCCTTTACACAACGGATATCATGGTCCCAATATTTGATGGACCATTGGACCCTTCAAATGTTCAGACTTTCCAATTTGTGATTAAAACAGCTGCACATGTTAAGTTTGAAGCGAATTTTAAGGAAAATTTGACAGTGTACATACACCTTAAGATAGCCTTATTGAAATGGAATGGTAAAATTAGGAAATTATGAAATACAAATGTGCCAACAAGCAGCTAATTTTAATAAGTTTATAAAATCATGTAACTTTCATATATTAATAAAACAAGTCCAAAGTTGCAGTATGTCTCTATACCTATACACTATATACATGTACTGTATATATACCATATTTTTGTGTCTATTAAGTGCACTGGTGCATAAAATGCACCCCTTTCCTCCTAAAAATATCAAGGAAAATTCTAGTTCCTATCTATGGAAAGCAGGAAGATTCAGTAAAACATTCACAGCAGAAATCCTCGTTCAAATGGCAAAATATTGCTTAACACAGATCAAGTATTTGATAATCCATGTATTTTATGTGTGTGATATTTTATTTATTATACATAAGTGAATACTTGTACAATTGTACTACAAGTACTATATTACACAATGTTTTTTCTTATTTATCACTTTAGGTCCATGGTATCATAAGAAGATCCAGTAGTTTTAACACTGGAAGAATAGAGCATTTATATGATGACCCAAAATCTCACACGGAAGGGAGTAAGTTGTCCACAATCATAATCAATTAGCCGTCTTCTGTGGCATGTCATTTTGTTTTACAGAATTGAAGATATAATTTGCTACCATTAAAACTTTTTGTGAAGAATGTTGTAATTGGGACAAGTTAGTCTTTTTTTTTTCTTTTCTTTTTTTTTTTCAATAGTCAGGATTTTACATAAACCCTACACCACCACCTGACTAAGGTGTCTGGGGTTTTTTCCAAAAAATATATACTAATATATAGTACATGTACAATTTGTGACTATTTAGGTTTTTTTTTTTAAACAAATTTTTAAATTAAATTATAATACACATATAAATTAGTTGTGATTTGCTGACATTTTCATTCACTCAAGAACACACACACATTCTTTTCACTCCTCCACTAAATTTTCTCACTTTGTACACTTACTCCTATTGATACAGATGATAACAAACAAATAAGTTAGTCTTGATTTATGAAAAAACTGTACCAAAGTGCTGTACATCCTATATGTATGTTTTAATACGGTTTCCTGGATACACGTATAAAAAATGTATATACATTTTAAGACGATTTCCTGGAATACACGTATCTATACATTGTTAAATTGATTGATAGTGACACTATTATAATAATGGCTCTAGGGTTATGATTTTCTACCATATTATAATAATTTATTAACACAGGAAATATCTGGATGTTTTCTCTCCATTGTTTTTCATAGTAAATGCTGAGAAATAACTTTGAGAATTCTGAGGAAAGTCTAAATCACTGGTCTTCATTTCAACCCAGTGGATATACAAAAATGTATATTATATGTAACATTTAATCATATATTTATATTATAAATCTGTTAGTTCATAGGATTCATGCTTTATAAATCTATTACATGGCTTTCTGTTAAATAGTTGTCAGTATCTACCCTTATAATGTGAAGCTTGTTCTACTGAAGGAACACTGCTTCATACTATAATTACACTTAAATGCTAGGCTCTCTACTGGCTAATCTGACCATCAAATCATTATAGATGCAACTACAAATTAATATGACATTTTAGAACAAAACTGTAAACCTGTAAAATAATTTGAATTTTTTCATTTAAAAAAAAAATGTTTTTGATAAAAGGTTAACTTTGAAATCTACGATTGGTTCATTTGAATTTAGTATATGTAGTGAAATCTGTCTCACCGAACCCTAAATGAAACAGAATACTGTATGAACTAAGGTTAGGTTGATGGTGTTTAACACCACTTTCAACAATATTTCAGTTATATCGTGGCAGAGGGTCGTCGTAGTCATGATCGTATGGTAGTTGAATTTATGACTACCTATGCAATCAGCCAATCACTACTAACATTGTAAGTTCAACCCGCTCAGGCGAGATGAACTTGATACTACATTATATGATAAAGTTTGTCAGTGACTTGAGACAGGTCGGTGGTTTTCTCCACGTTCTCTGGTCTCCACCACCAATAAAACTGACCGTCACGATATAACTGAAATATTGTTGAAAATGGTGTTATACACCATAAACCTAAACCTATATAATGGCGGTCAGTTTTATTGGTGGAGGAAACTGGAGTTTTCAGAGAAAACCAATGACCTTCTGTTGTTAATCCAACTACCATACGATCATGACCACGACGGCCCCCGTATCAATCGAACTTTAAAATAAATCTAAATGTCAGAAATACAAAAGTTTGTCCCAATGAGGTTTGGCTTAGACTGATTTCACTGTATATGTCAACAATAGGTACATTCGTGGAATCCTTCATACATTCTTTTTTTTGCATGTATACCTTTATACTATGGGCAAACTAACTAAGATAAAATGTTTGTAGGATTTTTTTGTTATTTATTCGTGACACGATACAGGATGTTGTTATATGTATGTTATGGCACGTTTACGTGGTTATATTTTGCTTTCAGATTCGTCTAAAACTTTATCTGTGTACCTGTTTCAAATAAAAAATTAACAGTTTGAACAACTCTCCAATTCTTACGTTTTTGAGGGCATGTTAAGACTGCCAAAGTTGTATATGAAACTGGTGCACAGGAAAAGCTTTGAAGCGAAATAGAAGGACAAATTTGACCGTGTAAATATGTAGTTAGTTTATCGCTGTATGAAAGAAAATAAAAAAAACATCACAGAAACTTCTATTTTTAGTTAGATTTTGATGTAACGAACGGTAAGAATTTTTCTGAGGAATTTAAATCCTGTAATAAACCGCCTTTTTACTGGGCTTTTTAATATAAACTTTATTTTATTTTAAAAGCTGGAAAAGGCAGTAAGTAATAAAATATGTATATAGAAGTTATAATATAATGTGCATGTTAATGGTGTTTTATATATAGTAACAAATTAGTGGTAACATATATAATGATGATAATCTTTTAATGCTTTGAAATGATAATCATTTATCTTGCAATTGTGTTATTTTGAGTGCAAATAAACTTCATGGACCTAATAAAGCATTTCTGGTACCTGATTCATGTAGAGAAACGGAAACATTTGAGTGCATATAAACTTCAGTGTTATTTAGTCATGGACCTAATAAAGCATTTCTGGTACCTGATTCATGTAGAGCGACAGAAAGAAATGGAAACAGTATAAGCACACATGACGCCATTGATAAAAAACGATAAAAAGATGCTTGTTTCAACTATCTTCAGACATTTTGGTAGTTGTTTTGCACTTTTTGGTATTGCAGGATAAACACAATTTACGTACATTGACGTTAAATATATAATTAATTCACACACGCTGGGAAACTTGATTCATGTGTTTAAAGCTTATACAAATAAATGTTTATAATTACTGACAATGCACATATATTGTATATTTATTGGATGTCAATATCATGGATTTGCAGGTTCATACTGTGGCCTTATTGAAGAACACACCACAATGAAGTAGTTCATAATCTCGAATGAAAGGGACATAACTTTTATAAAACCACATTTCTGAATGAAAGGGACATAACTTTTATAAAAACCACATTTCTGAATGGAAGGGACATAACTTTTATAAAACCACATTTCTGAATGAAAGGGACACAACTTTTATAAAGCGACATTTCTGAATTAAAGGGACATAATTTCTGTAAACCACCCACATGCTATACAATCTAATTAAAATTAATAGATGTTGGATGTATTTTTTTTTTTATGTTTTATTATTAAAAGAAAATGCCATACACTAACACCTATTATAACATGACGTCCTTCATTGGCTATATAAATAATACAGTAATAAAACTCACGATATATTTTAATTCGCTCATGCGTATTGACGAACAAATTACAAGCATAATTCCCTAGTGAATTTATGTATTCATACAGCACTGTGGTGCATAACAAACATAAAAATGCCCGTATTGTTTTTACCTATATTTTCCCGGAATCAACAATCAATATACTTTGACTTTTGAAATTTAACATCTTCCGGAAGTCGTTTACAAGGAACGCTGATGACATTGAAAGACATGGTTACTGATTTATTTTTAAGATTTTGTGAGCATTTTACTTGTTTAAGTTACTAAATTCAAAATGCCATTAAATTGGAAAATATCAGTAACTTCATAGCATCACAGTCTATTTATGCATAAAAGAAAAACAACTAAACTGAAAAATATATATTGGTTCAAACAAAGTATTGCTGTTCTTGGGCCGTAGTACCAGTGCTCATCGTGAGGACTGCATATAATAGTATTATTCTGTGATAATACTGAATTGATTAAACTCAAACTTGGCAAGAATAATCATTCCAAGGTATTTTACAATTTTTGTGTTAAAGAAACATAAATGATGGATCCCTCTCCTCCATGGAACATATTTTAACATAGGACTACATAATTATTCTGCAAATTTCACTGAACTTTTTAAACCAACATAATTGAATGAATACAAAATTACTCTCCGTGTAAAAAAAGTGTGTATTATGCATAATCAAATACGGTAACTAATAGTCTAAATAGACGAAAAATGAACAAAGAATATCATATGTTATATATTTACCTTCATTATTGTATAACATTGAAAGGTACATTATGGCTCTAAAACAAGTTGATGTATCTTAATCCTGATGGCTATGGTTCTTAATGTCTTTGTTCTTGTCGTCAATCGGTCTTTGGTACCTGATCTATCATTATTCTGATTTTGTCTTTAGACTGTCTCGGAATCTATTTGTATTGTGATTTTATCTTCAGACAGTCTCTGAATCTATTTGTATTCTCATATTGTCTTCAGACAGTCTCTGAATCTATTTTTATTCTGATTTTATCTTCAGACAGTCTCTGAATCTATTTTTATTCTGATTTTATCTTCAGACAGTCTGTGAATCTATTTGTATTCTGATTTTATCTTCAGACAGTCTGTGAAACTATTTGTATTTTTATTCTGTCTTTAAACTGTGTTTTTTAATCTTTTTTTTCATTCTGATTATCTTTAGACTTTGTTTTCATGTCAGTTTTTTTTTTTTTTGGTTCTGTCTTCGGACTGTTTTCTAATAGATTATTTGCTCATCTGACACCCACCAAGTGTCATGTACGAGATTTTAATATCTCTTGGCATCTGTATCTGTCGCATGAGTATCTTCTCATCTGAAGCTATTGAGCCAATTGGTACTATGTATGGAAAAAAATTCCTCATTTCATTTTGATTGGGCAAAAACATGGCGCCACACACAATTTCTGTTTCTGATTGGCCAATATACAAAACAATCCTCCTGAAACCTCTTGGCCATTTTAGAGCCATTCTTCTCAAGAATGATGATTGGAGTCATCTACAAAAATTCCTTTGTGAACAATACGTGTTCCTGGTAGCCTCTGTTTATTCTTGTTGTGTATTTTTGGCTTTGTTACATAATCTATACTAAAAACTATAGTTTTTATTTGCCAATCTTTATAAATCATTTTTAGCTCACCTGTGTGAGCTATTGCCATCACTTGGCCGTTGTCCGTCTGTAAACTTTTTCAAAAATCTTTTCCTCTGAAACCACTGGGCCAATTTAAACCAAACTTGGCCTGAATCATCCTTAGGGGGTTCCCTTTAAAAGTTATGTCCGATGACCCTGCCGACCAAACATCATGGCTGCCATGTCTATAAATAGAACATAGGGGTAAAATCAGCAAAAAAAGTGGGGATGAAATTTTAATTGTCCATTGCTGCTTTAGTATAAGTCAAAATGAGCTCAAATTTTAACTGCAGCTACATGGCAATGAGTAGTTTAACATATATTCCGGGTTTTTCTGTGAAATTTTTCTTTCAGCCGATTTTTACCGATTATAGAAATTAGGCATACATTTTTTTGTATTTTGATAAATGAACATTAAATGTATTTAAATCTTCTTCTCTGAAACCGCTGAACCAAATTAAAGCAAATTTGGCTGGGATGGTCCTTGGGTGGTTACCTTTCAATAGTGTGTCCGACAGCCCCACCCTCCATTCAAAATGGGTGCTGTTACTAAAAATAGAAATTTCTTTAATTGTCACAAATCAAAATGAACTCAAATTTTAACTGCAGCTACATGGCAATGAGTAATTTAACATATTCTGGGTTTTTCTGTGAGATTTTTTCAGCCAGTTTATTCCGTTTAGGAATATTATGAGATAAAAATCACATCAAAATCTTTTGCTCAGAAATTTGAGTTGAAATGATCTTTGGGTGGCCCACTTTCAAAATAATATGTAACACCCCCATTTTCTGTTTCAATTTTAGATGTCAAATTGAAAACCAGGTGAGCGATTACAGGCTCCTGTGAGCCTCTAGTTAGATTTTATGTAGCTATCTGGTAGTCATGGTACTTGAGTAAATATTATTCTTTTTTTTAATGATAATATGTGTATCATATTACATATATATAATGTGTCCCAACCATTCATATTGTTGAAAGGAGAATGGTTTATTTCTAAAATAGATTTGAAGTTGAGAATTTTCTTTAAAACAATAAGAATTTGTTGAAATGAGTTGAATATGATCTCAACTGTTTTACAAATCACAGATTTTTTTTGTATGAATAAAAACATATCCTATTTTAGGATATTGAATTAATTTTTAAAAATTAAATGATCAGTCTTGAGAATTGTCTTTATCTACCAGTAATTGTCATTATGCTAGTATCAAGATTCATATTTGTTTCTAGTTATATTGTATTAACTTGCTTTTTCTATTAGAATATCTCCTGTGTCACTCAATCTTGCATTGGGATAATCATTTTCTTATAAATATCTGGGGAGGGCCCGGGTGGCTCAATTAGTTAGGTAGTTGGATTACCTAACAACTCATACAAGCCTATCGCCAATACGCCGTGGGTTCTCGCCCAGCTTTGTAAATTACAAAAAAGGGTGCACTAAAATAATAATTGTCTACCGGTTATACATTATGTTCATTATTGCCAGTTACCACCTCGCTTAATATAAAATGCACTGTAGTCAATACTTATGCATGCCAAAATAAAACTACAAAAGATTATATTCAATTCTTGAATGAAGTTTTTAAAATTCCTATACATTTGTTCTTTGTAATTCATGAAATTCCTATATATTTTCAGGTATGCATCTACATTACGGTGATTTAACTGACAGTACGTGTTTAGTTAAAATTGTAAGTGAAGTCAAACCAGACGAAATATATAATCTTGGTGCACAAAGTCATGTTAAGGTAAGTAAAAAAAACCTGTGTTTCTGCTAGCCATACCAACCATCATACCATCATTTTTAGTGACTTATATTGTATTATTGTATTACTAAGTTTTGATTGCTATTTTTAGACAAACACGGTTAACATCAATTTCTTGTTCTGTATAACCTAGGTAAAAATAATTTTTGAAATCGACAATTTACTTCAACAATGGAAAAAAATTTTGTGGCAAAGAGCATGTGTAGCTTGGGTAAGATAGAAGAATCTTTTTCACATAAATTAATGGACTTCTTTATTCAAGGGGTGAAAAAAGTAAGTCTGAAATTGTATTTTGTTTTTGACAAACCATGTGATAAAAAAAGTAAATATTGTTTCAGAGTATTATCAAAAGCAGGGTTTTCCCTAAACTTTAGGTGAACAAGTCAATTAGAAAAAGTAGACAATAAATATTTTTTGGGGATGCCCAGGGGGTTTCGGACATTTTTAACTTTTTGAAGGAAAAAAATCTAGTATGGATCTTTTCATTCTCGTGGCTTCACTTTCGTTTTTGTACTTCCATGGATCACTTATGTTTCTAAGAACTGAGATAACTAAGCCAATCAAAATCATTATAGAAAAATTACTACATATCTCTCAGGGTTTCTTTTCCGTGACGGTCAGAACACTGAAAGGTCTCGAGTATCAATATCAACAATGTATTAAATATAAACGAGGAAGTAACTTGAGCATCCACGACAAAATCGATCTCTGATCTTATTATAGATTAAAAAAATTAATTTTCACCCTTTATTTTTTTGCTTATGATGATTGAATCGACCAATAAAATTGTTTGAAATGGTCATTTTGGTCGGTGGCTGGTTCTTATGGAAAACACTGCAAAAGAGAAAATATTTGAACAAAAAATGGAGGTCAGAAACAGTTTGTTGATTACATGTACATGTATATATATTTTTCAGGTCTCCTTTGAGTTAGCTGAGTACACAGCTAATGTTGATGCTGTAGGGACGTTACGTTTATTGGATGCAATAAGAACATGTGGTCTAGCAAGCCATGTCAAATTCTACCAGGCCTCAACCAGTGAAATGTTTGGCAAAGTACAAGAAATTCCACAAAAAGAAACAACGCCATTCTATCCTCGATCTCCTTATGGTAAAATCAGTTTAATTACTTTACCAATTTGATATTATAAGATTCATATCGATGTGCAACCTCTAATTGACGTCCAATCCTCAAATCCATATCTGATATCTGTGTCACAGACATCTGTATCTCAGATCTATGTCCTTTTTAAAAATTCTCAAATCGGCATCCAATACTCAAATCTATGTCCTTTTTAAAATCCTCAAATCGACGTCCAATGACGTCACTGAGGTATGTCCTATTTCTAACCAATAAATCGGCCATAGATCTGAGAATTTGGAAAGAATACCGATTTTAGAATACCATTGAATCGGACCATGATTTGAGATAATGACGTCAGTGGATGCTGATTGGGACACCGATTTGAGTCAGGACGCTGATCCAACTCTATCAGATGTTAAAAAAACAAAAAACAATTAGCTTTATCAATGATTTGTAAATTTTCCCTTTGATCTTTACAAATGTTGATATTTTGTATAAAGCAACAAGCAGATTATCGTTGATTTTTATGTGTAATAATGTGGTGTTATTTTGACAAATCCTTAATAAACATACTGTTATTGATATGTTTTGTTTGAAAGGGGCTTCTCATCGCATATCTCAGGCTTCACCTTCCAGAGGATATTGTTCTGAGAAGTCCATTCTCGCAAAACAAATAGACGATAGTATATATTTATCCCTCATTAGATTCTGACTAAATTTAGTACTAAGCTTTGTATCAACAATATGTTTGCCAAATGTCTTTTTATGATGCTGCAAAACGTCGAAATATTCTTGTTAGCTCACCATTTCTCACCAAGTTAAAACCAATTTTTTTCTTGAAGCTTAATATTTGAGAAAAAACAATTTAAAAGCAAAAAAAGTTTTTCTGGACAAGAATTAATGGAGTTATGGCCCTTGAAGATGTAAAAAAAAAACAATCAAAATGTAATGTCTTAAAATAAAATCAGTCTGAACTGCTTACTGTTCCGGAGCACCTGAGTTCACCCCTGGTTTTTAGTGGGGTTCGTGTTACCCGATCTTTAGTTTTATGTGTAATGTTTTGTAGATCGTTGTTTATCCTGTTTGCCATTGTGTTGTCTGTCCTTCACTTTACGGATTCTGATTACCCCTTTGGTATCTTCAAACTCTTCTTTAACAATATTTTTCTGTTTAATTTTACCTGTCGGAACAGCATAAACAATATTTCCTGTTATACTTTATGGTCATCTTTAAAATATGAAAAAGTGTACCACTTACTGTTTAAAACTACTGGATTCACAATTTATTAATTGATAAATAAAAATGTTTTAAAGGCATTTTTATATGATAGCAACAATTGACTTTTCAGGTGTAGCTAAGTTATATGCCTACTGGATTGTAATAAATTACAGAGAAGCTTACAACATGTTTGCATGTAATGGAATTCTCTTCAACCACGAAAGTCCAAGGAGAGGTGAGTGTTATCTGAAAATATGAAATGGCTGTTACCTAGGTAACAGTGCTGATATACTACTGCCTTTTTTCTGCCATTTTCTGTGATATAAATGATATTCCCATAATACATGCAACAGTCCTCATGATTAGCACCGGTCCTCCGGCCCAAGACCAGTAAAACATGGTTTGGACCAATAAACTTTTTTTTAGTTTTTATTTAGAACTACGGTATATAAATATAAATTCAAGAATTTAATTCGGACCAGTAAATTCAAATTTTCATTTTGAGGACTGCAATGTAATATGGGCTGTTTATTTTCTTTTATATGTCCTTGTACTATTGTAAAAGATATTAACTCAAGAGTGGTATTTATATTGAAAAAGTTATTGACCCAAGATGAATAAGTAATGTTTTATAATATTGAACCTCAAATTTATTGGAAAAGGACGTGTCTCCAGGGGCTGTTACGTCGTGGTTGTGATCGCATGGTAGTAGGATTTACAACTACCTATGCAATCAAGTTTGTCAGTGACTTACGATAGTTTAATATAACTGAAATATTGTTGAAAGTGGCATTAAACACCATAAACCTGAACCCAAGCCTTCTTGATATCTGAAATGCATCCAAGGAGAAATGCAGTACATCCTGAAAACAAATTCCTTATCGTTAAAAAATGTTCCTGGAGGAAAGTCACTAGAAATGACATAAGCACAGCTGATAAGAAACAAGGTATGTCACAGAGAGAATTTTTTGTCAAAATGTATTTGATGGGGTAGTCATATAAAACTAAGCTTAAATCTAATGCAATGATCATTTATAGACATTTATTATACCTCAGTTATAATTTTCTATTTAGAAATCAACTCGATAGTTTTACTATTTTTCCAGGCTTATGTCGAGAAGTTTACTTCACCGGTCAATAGTTTCCAACTATTTGACCGACACTGTCACATTGTTTCGCGGAATTTTAATGCCGTGTACGGATTGGTTACTTGGCTTTACTATTACATTCGGAACCAATCTGCTTTCGTAAAATTCAAGAGACACTACAAGTGTGCAGACGTTTCGAATATGACAGGTAGATTTGTGTCCCTCACAGATGATGATTTAGTCAGAGCAAATTTTACAATAAGTATCCTATATAAATTGTGTGTTGTTAATAATAATTAATTTGAGTCTTATAAATAACCGCTGTATTTATTTCTTCTTCTCGGACGAGAATTTAAATTTTTATTTAAACGAAGAGAAGTCACACACACATACATACCCATAGACGAGTTTTAATTTGTAAATAACAGGGATGCTTTATTTAGACATATTACATTAAATATAAGTCGTTGCCGTTCAGTGCATTCACTGGGTTCGAAAAATTGTAGATGTCTCAGATTGAGAGGGTCGTATGGAAAACCATACAGAAATATTATTGTAACATTTTAATGCATTATTTTACAATTATTTATTCATAAACAAATTTGTTATTTGTAGGAGGGCTCACGTCTTATTTGTATTTGTTTGTGTATAGTGGTGTCCAACACATATTGTGTTGTGTTTTTATTGTTTTTTTTTCTTCGTCTTGTGTGACCTGCGCCGTTGTCAGTTTCTCTTTCGGTATAATAAAACACTTATTAACTTGATATTCCGGGAATAGTAAGTTTATTGACCCCTTGATACCAACTATTGCCCTTGGCTTCGCCTCGTGCAATAGTTGATATCTCGGTGTCAATAAACTTACTATTCCCCTCATACCCAGTCGATAAGTATAAATTATTGGACCTATAATAGCTAACAAAAACTGCAGATAAATATAATCAGAAACCATCCCCTTTCGGAACAAGGTGATGGTACCAAATAATGAAATTTACAGTGTTAAATTTCCATGTGACTCACTTAAATCTTCGAAACATGGTCATGAATGAGAAATTATTGTCGGATTTTAGTTGCACAAAATTCAATATGAATATGTCAAAATTACATTTAAGTTTGAAACAGGATGAGGAATTACTATTTCTCACACATTTTAGGTGACTTTTTAGCTGGTCTTTCATGCACACAATTTGCCTTAAGAGTAGGACCTAATGGAATGTCCTATGTTTTGTGAATGCTAAATCCATTGCATATTTTAAAAAAAACTTGCAGCAGCTCTCAATAAACAACAGATTGTTGAGAGTGGCCTCGATCCCACTATCTACCACACTTGATCAATATGATTGAAGATATGGATGAATTACTGCTTATTTGATCATCAATCAATCAATACAACTGTAACATGTGGCAATACACTGTTTTACTATATTATACTTTACGTTTATATTTTCCTTATTTGTCTTTGTTAGCCAGCCGGTCCATATAACAGTATATAGACTGGGCCCGGTCCATATAACGTCTTCCTTTAGATTAACCATTATGACGTCAAATTTATTTCCAGTTTCTTTGAGTCTTTATTTCGGGGGGAAATTGGGCTTGTTTTTGGAGGCAATATAACAAATAGTTCATGGCACTTCGGGCCAAATGGCAGTTTATGGACCGGTCTGTCACCCACAAAATACTATATGGACCTCAGCTTTGCTTCGGTCCATATAATATTTTGTGGGTGACATCCCGGTCCATAAACTGCCATATGGCCCTCAGTACCATGAACTATTTGTTAAGTATTGATCAGTCTTTGAAATGAAAATTTGCATTCACTGGTCCAAATCAAATTCTTGAAATTTTTTTATATTTATATCTAAATAAAAACTGTTGAAAATGTTACTGGTCGAAACAACGTTTTACTGTTCTTGAGCCAGAGGACCGGTGCCCATCGTAAGGATTGTATACATGGAAATGTTTGCTTAATTTGCGTTTTACTTATATGTTCAAAATGATAACCCCCATGTGACGTGGAAGAGTGAAAAAAAATTGCATCCCATCACTACAAAAGTACACTAAAATGGGGCATACAATGTTTCATTTTGTATGAGCAAAAAATTGACATACCTTCATTGGTCCTATCATTACAACTCTAATGTACCGGTACATGGAACATACACCATTTTAGCATGTTTTATTTGTAAGATCAATAATTAATTAAATTACAACTGTAATAAAAATGAAATTGAGCTCATAAATTTATTGTCTAAAATGAAGCAATAGTTCATGTTCAGAATGGCTGTTAGAGTTATTTCCCTTAAACCAGATTATTTAGTTTATTTTCAACTGGAAAGCAAGTGCAATACTCTGTAGCCTAGGGCAATATTATTAAGAAGTATAAAATATCTGCCAAAATTAAACACAGTCAGGTTGACATTTAATTTTAGCTAATAGTGTGTAGTTTAGTAGGACAATTCAAAGATAATAATTTTTCTTTTTTTTAAATAAAAATAAAAGTGGTATGAAAAATAAGAATATTATTGAAATTGTTGAACACCAATATTCTGTCCTCCCTTGAAGATATAGAAGTTTCCTGTTCACCGAAAAAAATAGCAGATAATACAAACAAACAAAACAGTAAGCTGTGGAATCACAAGACATTATGTTACTTTTCAAGAATTGTCAATGTCAACAGCTGTGACCGATAACTTTACTTCATTGTCCCCCGACGCTTCGTCGAAGGGGACTATAGAAATGGGTGTCGTCCGTCCGTCCATGTGCTTGGTTTCCAGATGATAACTTGTGAATGAAAAGTCAGATTGAAGCTAGGTGTGGTATGTAAGTGTATCTTATGAAGAACTAGGTCAAGTTCGATAATGACAATTTTTCGATTATTTTTACTAGAGTTATGCCCCTTTTTATACCTCAAAATTGCTAAATATTTGGTTTCCAGATGATAACTTGGGAACAAATAGTCAGATTGAAACTAGGTTTGGTATGTAAGTGTATCTAATGAATATCTAGGTCAAGTTCGATAGCGATCGTTTTTCGACAAATCTAACCAGAGTTACATCCCTTTTTATACTTCGTCCATGTGTCCCGAATTGGTTTCCAGATGATAACTTGTGAATAAAAAGTCAGATTGAAGCTAGGTGTGGCATGTAAGTGTATCTTATGAATATCTAGGTCAAGTTCGATAATGACAATTTTTCAACAATTTTTACTAGAGATACACCCCTTTTTATTCGTCAAAATTGCTAATTTTTTGGTTTCCAAATTATAACTTGTGTCGGAACAAAAAGTCAGATTGAAACTAGGTTTGGTATGTAAATGTAACTCATGAATATCTA
This sequence comes from Gigantidas platifrons, assembly GCA_002080005.1. NCBI lineage: Eukaryota > Metazoa > Mollusca > Bivalvia > Mytilida > Modiolidae > Gigantidas > Gigantidas platifrons. Next base: position 761,619 of record MJUT01028710.1, on the reverse strand, counting down.
GGTCAAGTTCGATAAGGATGATTTTTCAACAAATCTAACCAGAGTTACTCCCCTTTTTTTACTTCAAATTGGTCCTTGGGTGGTCTCCCTTCAGAATTATTTAAGTCAGGTGAGTGATACAAGCTCACCTGAACCTCTAGTTTACAGTAGTTTCAAAATTTAATCTTACCATATAACCTTGGCGTCGGGGGACCAGTGGCCAACGGCCTTTTATTTTTATAGCAGTCACTATTTGCAGGTTGATGATACTTGGAATTATGTATCAAATGGTTTCCAACTTATATTTTGAAACAGTGCAAAAGGACAAATGTTTTACCTCGAAAATATCCCGTTATTCAAGTCATCCAAGATAGATTTAACTGAAAGCTATTGTGAATGTGCATGTAGAACTCAGGCTCGAATGCAGGAATTTAGGTTAGGAGGTGCATTTTTTTTTACAGAAGTCAAAGGTCCCCAGCTGGCCCATGACATCACCTGGGGGGATTGGGGGGAAGGGGAAGCTTCCCTTCATCCACTCCTGAGACACAGTAGAGAAAGTAAATAGTTATTGAGATAATCTGTCATGATCATCTGCCAATCCCCTTGCCATTTTCAGGAGGTGCAGCCGAGTGTGCCTTAGTCTGCATCCTTATCTGGAACTGGTAACAATATGAAATTAAAATTAGAAGTACATGTTTTTTTTTTAACTATATGCCATCTTACAGTATGTAATTTGAAGCAGAATTCCTGGCCTCTTTGTATGTGAATTTACTGCTACTGTCCGTTAGCTGTGTATGCTAGTTGATAAATATATATCTGCAGGGCTGATCCTCAGGTAAGTTCAAATTCCAGTTTTGGAAGATTGATTAGTGAGCTAGAAGCAAACTAATGGTAAAAGTCAAGAAGGTTCAGTTTATAGTTAACTAGTTGTAATGTCTTGATAAAGTGTCAGTTATGGAAGATCTCTTATGGTCAGCTATGTGCAACCTTTTTATACCTCCGCTCTACGAGAGTTGGGGGTATATAGGGATCTTCATGTCCGTCCGTCCGTCACACTTTTGGTTTCCGGATAATAATTAAAGTACCGCTCAACCAAATCTTTTCAAACTTTCACACATTGCTGTGTACCATAGAATACAGGTTATGTTTGATTACGTTGTATTTCACATTTATCGTTCATGAGTTATGGCCCTTTTTCTCTTAGAAAATAGGGACTTTCTAGGTTTCCAGATGTGGGGGTATCTGTGATCACCTAATCAACTTTCTCTAGTTTATGAAGTTTTTCACTTATCTGTAATCACTGCACCATATAGGAACAAACCTTTGTGAAATGTTCCAATGGATGATGCTCTACCAAATATAGTTATTTTTTTTGTGTCGAATGGAAATGCAAGATGGACAGTACTACAGAGCAAAGTTTTAGTATAGGATCCTATTTGTAAAAGAATAAATATTTTGTCTTAGAATCTAGAAAATTGATTTAACCTAAACTGTATATGAATAATCATTGAATGGTCCCTCACGGCCAAATTAATCTAACTTAGAATTCCATAATTCTGAACCCTATGAACTATTCAATTGCAAACTGGTATGGCACAATCTTTCGGTAGTCCTTTGTCAAATGTATGGTTTTTTTTGTGTGTGTGCTATTTGCAACTTTGAGATATAGCATAGAACCATATGAGAAAAATGATTTTTATACCGGAGGGGGTATATACTGTCCTTCCGTCCGTCCCAAGATATTTTACGTCTCATTTTTATCAGCAACTATTGATGGCAGAAATCTGATATTTGGTCACAAGCTTCATATAGGTATCCCATATCGTGGGAAGTGTTGTTGGGCTCGTCACATTCCTACTTCCTGTTTGCCGACTTGGTTGGTTATTATACACATTGAACATATGCAGGGGTATCATAAGTGAGCATTAGCTCACAGTTCATCTTGTTTTCTCAGAAATATAAGTATGAACCCAAAAACTGTACAAATAGTTATTTGATTGTCCCTGTTACAGAGTCTTTATTTTTTTATGTGAATTGGAAATCCAAGTTGGCCACTACCACAGGACGTTACATTATTTAACATAGGACCATATAGAAATATGAATGAATTTAAATTTTGTTCTCAAAAACCACAAACTTGTTTGAACCCATAACTATGAAGGTTAGCCATGCATTCATGTCTTCTTCTTCTTCCAAAATTGAGTTTCAAGCACAATATCTCTCTACTTTTTAGATGTCAACTGTTGCAAAAAAATTGAAATCTAACAAGGAAAGCTTGTTTATTTAACTGATATACATTGAAATCTTTTGCTGACTAGATGTGCAAAGCCATTCTCTATCCAGAGTTGTCGTTCCTGCTAGGCTACACAACATCTCTGTCAACGCTCATTACACAAGATTTTTGTAAAATTTAGAAACAGTAAAAAAAAATCTACTTAAAATTGTTTTAATTATTGTAAATATCAATAAAGATGAAAATAAATCACTCATTTCAAATCAATTCTCTCTAAAAAAATGATTTGTGATCATTTTTTACTTTTTAATTTTTACCTCTGCAAAATAGTTCTCCAAGAAGTGGGGGGTAAAATCATTTTTAAGAGAGAGAATTGATTTGAAATGGGTGATTTATTTTCGTCTTTATTGATATTTACAGTAATTAAAACAATTTAAGTACCGGTACATTTTTTTTACTGTTTCTAAGTTTTACAAGAATCTTGTAAAATGAGCGTTGACAGAGATGTTGTGTAGCGTAGCAGGAACGACAACTCTGGATAGAGAATGGTGCAAAGCAGGTGCCTTGTTAACTTTTGAGTTGTCTCCCTTTGACTGTGTTTTAATATTGCGCATCATAGGATCTGACATATAAGATCTGAAATTTTCAAAACCCAAATTAAATTGTACACAGGAAAATAGTACACTGTCAATCATGAACTATTCTTCTCTCATAACTGACAGACACAAACTGAATAAAACTCTTTTTCCAATTTCAACTATTTTAAATACAAACAACATTTTTTTTTCTAGCTGAAGTCATTTGTTCACCTTTGATTTGTCATACTTTTATGCCCTATAGAACATTGTTGTCTCATTCAGTAGCACTCACATGCTCAACAAAGCTTCATAATTCTGCCTCACAACTGACTTGGCAATATCTGTATTATGTATACTAAACAAGATTAAATTAAATTTTTAATAGGACATACATTGGCTAATTCATGATAATTAACATTTCAATAAGACTACAGACAAACGTGCCCATGTGGCCACCTCTACTAAGTAATAACCTTTAGGAAAAGGGACACTAGTCTATTTTAAGGTACATGTACAAGCGGTCACAAATAAATGTGAAAAAAACATTATTTATGCAGCCGCCTGTCTTATTTGGTCACTATTTTATGAACCCCTGACAGACAGACCACTTAACACAGGTTAGACTATATATGAAAACCTCACAATAATTATTGTATGTGGTCACTTTTTAATGAACGCCTGAATGACCAATTACCATAATACAGGTTTGACTAATATAAAACTTAACCATAATTATTGTATGATCCATGGTATGTTATAAATAAACAACGATGTAAGCAGAAGATCAAAATATCTGATATTATATAGTAAAGTTTTTTTTCTGATGTAGAAGTTTTTTTTTTTGTTTTTTTATTGCGGGGAGGGGGGTTTAGAGCTAATACCTTATTGTTTTCTTCATTTTGGGAGGAGGGGGAGGGGATTACCTTATTCTATATGAAACTTCCGAAGAGAAAAGAATGGATGCGATTGAAGTATAATAATGCAATAAATGCTCCAATCTATTAATAACTTCTGATGCTATGAGCCTGACTACAACAAGTTCAAATGGAGTTGGTGAGTTCACAGATGATAAAAAAACTGGATTTGTTTGTAAAAGTAGTGATTTCTTGACCTCATGCTAAGTTTTAAAAATGAGAGATAAATATATGACATGTGGCAAGTTAAATGACACACCAGGATCACAATTTAATTGTGAATGACATATCATCAAAATTTCCACATAATATATTTGATTAATTATTTTCTTAAATGATATGACCATTTGGCAAGCTTCTTTTTGTTAATATTTTTATTGAAATTGTAGAGAACACAATAGAAACGATATCCTATGATGAATGGAAAGCTGTACATATTTTCACACCAAATTAAAACGCTGTAAAGACTCAGATGTAACCACCTGGATTATTTTTACTTTTTTTGTTGAATTGTTTATACAAATTTACTGTCTTGTTTTGATTTTGAAACTTATCCGTCTCTCACTAATAAGGTGATGACTTGACAAGCTATTAATTCAATAAGGGGTCCTCAGAGTGCTAGTAGCCAATCAGAAATTCCTAAAAGATCATGTGACATTTAATCAGGATAAGATTTCATTCTGTATTCTTTCATGTACTGGAAATTGCCTTCGTATCATGTCAAGTCGAAAATTGATGAAGTGCCGTCTTGTCTTTAGATATTAAATCCACTGATTTGTTTTCTTACAATCTTCGACATGCAAATGATACAATGAAAAAATGCAATCACTCTAACATAATCTGTTTTCCTATTAGATTTCTCCTCAATAAAAACATAATCAAATGTAGTTTGATATGCATTAATAGACTGGGCTGTTAAGTCCCTATAAACTTGTTAGTAAAATGACATTATATAAACAAACCAAATGTTACAGTGATGTCTAGAAAATTTCTAAACAGGAAAACTATGTCCATTGTCTGACAAGGTCTTACATTAAAGGGAAACCTTTGAATTCCTTTCTTTTAGATTACTATTATGAATAATTGGGGGAAAGTGTGACTTGAGTTTCAAATAGATGACTTGACAGATTTCGAATACATGCGTATACATGTATTGTATAGGTCTAAATCAAGTCGGCTCAGAACTAAATTTGCACGTATTTGTCTTGCTACTCGTCATGGTAAGCTTTGTATCTAAAGATACAATAGTCCCCTCTTATGGAACCTGTCTAACCCGACACACTAAGGGACCAGGGGGATGTGTCGGATTGTTCAGGATGTCGGAATACTCAGATTTTATTTTAGATAACAGAAATATTGTGGGACCAAAAATATTTGTCGGAAGTCACAGGATGTCTGAAAACTCAGGTGTCGGATTGCACAAGTTCCACTGTATTACTAATTGTCCTCCTCAAGAGAGGCCTCTCCTCTTATGATATAAGACAACTTTTTTATTGCAGTAAGGGTGGCCTTTTTTAAGTATATGTAGCCATTCATTACCAGTATATAATGTATACTATTTTTTAGAACAAAATCCAGCTCAGCATTTTTAGCATTAGGACAAAAAAGTCGTCGCAATCATCTCATTAAAGAGTAATTTGTTCTTGCCATGATGCATCTGAAAGACTGCTCTCTTGGCATTAGAAAAAGTTGCTTAAAATTATATGAATTTATGAAATATAAATGAATGGAGCTATTTGCTAAGAACAAAAATTCATGTTTTGCGTTGCGAGTTCAAATCCTGTTCATGGCGAGGTGTACGCAATGCAACAAACACTATGTGATGAAGGTTGTCAGTGGCTGACGACAGGTCAGCTGTTTTTTCCTGGTACTACGGTTTCCTCCACCAATAAAACTTACCACCACAATATAGCTGAAATATTGTTGAAAGTGACATTAATCACCATAAATTCCCCCCCCCCCCTCCCATCACTTAATATTTTGTTTATAGGTTCCAGCCTGGGAAAATTTAATTATGTTATATAAAAACAACTGATCTTCACGGCAGTGGTCCTGAAATTAAAGCACAATTTTATCATTTTACATAGAAATGAGTTAATGCTCAAGGTTTCTGCCGCTATAAGTCAGCTGAGCATTGTCTAGGAGATCGCATAATAGAGGGAATTTAATATATATTGTTTTTGACATAGTTAATGAAAATTTGTATTAATGAAAATTTGTATTTTGCAGGTGAAACGTTCGTAACAAGGAAAATTACAAGAGCTGTAGCCAAAATAATACTTGGACAACAAGAAAAAGTTGAATTGGGAAATCTGGATTCCAAAAGAGATTGGGGCCATGCTAATGATTATATAGAGGTAATACATAAGATTACACCAACTTTACCACATTTTAATACCCCTGCTCGACGAGAGTCGGGGGTATATAGGGATCCTCATGTCCGTTCGTCCATCACACTTTTGGTTTCCAGATAATAATTAAAGAACCACTCAACCAAATCTTTTGAAACTTTCACACATTGCTGTGTACCATAAAATACAGGTCAAGTTTGATTACGTTGTATTTCACATTTACCGTTCATGAGTTATGGCCCTTTTTCTCTTAGAAAATGGGGACTTTTTAGGTTTCTGGATGATATTTAAAGTATGGCTCAACCAAATCTTTTCAAACTTTAACACAATGCTGTGGACCATTAACTACAGGTTAAGTTCGATTACGGTATATTTCACATTTACTGTTCCTGAGTTGTGGCCTATTTCTCATAGAAAATAGGGACTTTTTAGGTTTCCGGATGATATTTAAAGTATGGCTCAACCAAATATTTTCAAACTTTCACACATTGCTGTGGACCATTAAATACAGGTCAAGTTTGATTACGGTGTATTTCACATTTACCGTTCATGAGTTATGGCCCTTTTTCTCTTAGAAAATAGGGACTTTTTAGGTTTCCGGATGATATTTAAAGTATGGATCAACCAAATCTTTTCACACTTTAACACAATGCTGTGGACCATTAAATACAGGTGAATTTCGATTACAGTGTATTTCACATTTACCGTTCCTGGGTTATGGCCCTTTTACTCTCAGAAAATAGGGACTTTTTAGGTTTCCGGATGATATTTAAAGTATGGCTCAACCAAATCTTTTCAAACTTTAACACAATGCTGTGGACCAATAAATACAGGTTAAATTTGATTACGGTGTTTTTTACATTTACCGTTCCTGAGTTATGGCCCTTTTTCTCTTTGAAAATAGTGACTTTTTAGGTTTCCGAATGATATTTTAAGTACCGCTCAACCAAATCTTTTAAAACTTTAACACAATGCTGTATACCATAAAATACAGGTTTATGTTGTCAATAATCAGAAAAATACAGGTTAAGTTTGATTATGGTGTATTTCACATTTACTGTTCCTGATTTATGACCCTTTTTCTCTTAGAAAATAGGGGCTTTCTAGGTTTCCAGATGATATTTAAGGTACGACTTAACCAAATCTTTTCAAACTTTAACACAATGCAATGTACCATAAAATACAGATTAAGTTAGATTATGGTTAAAATTGACATTTACCGTTCATGAATTATGGCCCCTTTTCTCTTAGAAGATAGGGACTTTAAGGGTTTCTGGATGAAAATTTGGAATGCAGAGGTATCTGTGAAGGGTGTCTGATGGTCTATATGTACATTTTAAAGTATTTCAATTTAGTTGTTTGAGAGTTATGGGACTTTATTCTATGCAAAATAGTCTATTGTAAACATGGCCTGCATTAACCACAATTTTGACTTGACCAATATTGTTCAAACGTCACCAGATAAATATAGAATAATGGCAATATTGAAGGTTGAGACAGACATTATATAAATATCTCAGCGACTTTGATAGGACCAGGACTCACGTTGGAGGGCGATTCGGGCGAAGAAGTCGCCTTGTGAAGGTTGACTTCGCTTTCTCGTTGGTCAAAAGAGAAGTTCAAGTCGCCTTGTAATTTTGAAGAGTCGCCCTATGTCGCAGGCCTCGTATTTTCTCCACTGGAACTTGTCAATTATTGAAATCTATCGTATCCGTTATTAAGTATTTTGAAAGAGATTTTCTTGGAAAGTAATCCATTACGGTTTATAGAAACTTTAATTTCGTTCATTAGATCTTTTGTTTATTGTTTATATATATATGCCCAACTTAAAAGAAAACTATTTGTAAGCAAACAACAATGGCGCCATTTTGGTAAGGGGACGCAATGCGGTACTGTGCTACCAGAAATAATGACCGAACTTTTTGTCCACACCTACTTTCAACAAAACAAACTTTTGATTTATTTTTTTCTCATTTCTGTGACATAAAATCATAGTTCTCATATCAAATATGTTCATATATGCGAAGATTGCAATTCAAATATGATTATCGTTGAAATGCACGTAGACGCTTCAGATTTTAATCCATCCACATTGGTATTTCATACTCGACACCGGGTTAATATATATTACGATCTATCGAACAGATCTGTGTAACCGTTAATGCATATATCCAATTAAAAAATAAACTTGGAACTACAATAGCTTTCCTCCGTTGTTGCAATCTGATTTGAGGTCTGGCAAATAATAATTACAGTCTTTACTTTCTTCAGTTTTTGACTGACAGTGGCAATGCAATTTACGTTTGTGCTATATTTTCATTCCCAAGCTAAATATAGTTGAACCATTGAGCAAATTGAAAGAGACATCGTGGCTGAAGATCACACAGATATGATCATGAGTTATTACAATTTGTTTGGTCACAATACAGTAATATTTCAAAAGGGAATAAAATGGAGGGAAGGGGGGGGGGGTACATATAAAAATCACTGGTATGCAAGGCTCCAATAGTCAAGGTAGCCAGAAATAAAAATGTGACATTGAATAGATGTCCTTAAGGTAGTTATGAATAAAAAAAACCCAGAACAAATCAGTTCAGACAGCCTTTTATTTATTTACTAAATTTGGGCAGGGTAATGTCAGAGGGGTCGCGAAACAATGTTTTGATTAATCGCAATTGACTTCTCCCAGAAGTCTCCCCACTTCTCTCTGTTGTCTCCCACTTCTTTCTGTGAGCTCCCTGAAAGAGAAGTCACTTCTTTTTCTAATTTGAAAGTAGTGGGAGCCCCGAGGACGAGCCGGTATATTTGTGATACTGTCTGTCGAGGCCTTCAGTATGGACATTATTGTATTTATCAGTGACATCATAATGTGTTTTACGTAAGATTGACCAATAAACTTGCACATGCGAGTTACGAACTGATCTAATATTTTTGTGGATCAAGGTCAGTTCAGTGATCCAGACTTTATCAGCGGCACACATCAAAGGGAAAATGTCCAATTTACCGATAATTATGAATTGTGGTCTGAGAGTCTGTTTACCTCTGGTTTTCACATTTGGCATTCCAGATAAGGGTTTTTTCCGGTGAAAAAATAGTCTTGTAAACGTGTTCCTTGTTTTTTCGAGTTTGCCGTGACTAATTTACTTCAAACTTTAAGGAATGATAGTCTAAAGATTTGTATACATTTTAATATTTTCACTTTTTGCTCTTCGTTTCGAGAGATATTGACCTTTATACAGGTGTATCATTCACATATGGTACAACTTGATATTGACCTTTATACAGGTGTATCATTCACATATGGTACAACTTGATATTGACCTTTATACAGGTGTATCATTCACATATGGTACAACTTCGTGTCTGTAGGGTACAGATATCATGCATCTTTTGTGAAAGATCCATAATTTGTTTGCAATTTTTATTTGTTCTCGTAATGTGTAGTCATCAAAATATATTAAGGGCTTTATATACTGCTTTATATTAATTATGAAATTATGTCAGTTATCAAAATTCTGTTATTAAATTTATTATTATTTATAGCTTTTTAGATTTTTGTTGAACATTTATGTCTCTTTTAACAAGTCCTAGAGTTACATTGGGGCTGATTCATAAATCTATGGGGAGAAAATAACCAATACAATGGGGCAGATAAAAAGTTTACAATGGGACAGATATTTAATGTCAAAAATGGTCTTCAGAGACATTTAATTAATAATATTTTGGGGTATTTTTGTGCCTTTCTCTGTATAAAGCTTGACAGATGCTGTTTATATCGTGTCTGCAGAAGGTCTTTGTCAAATTAAAACTTCTTTCCTCTACATTACATAATAAAAAAATGAAATTAAACCACTTTACTTATTAATTGTAATCTTAAATTACAAAATCCGTCATCTGAATTTCTTTCAGATGTCATCATCCAGCGCTCAATTGTAAAGATTGTAAAGCACATCATCTTTTGTTCTGACAAAATGAAAAATCAACTTGTTATATTATGAGAAAAAACATGGTTTTGTCAGGATTTGTCTTATTTTTCATCTGCCCATCATTTACAAACCAAACAGTGTAAGTTTCTTGAAATAACACGATGGGAATACAAACCAAAACAAAAATATCTGGAAAACCAAGGATTGCAAGATTAGTTTTCAAACGTAAACATACCCATTTGTATATAAATATTCTTGATTAAAAATCTTTCTCAGAGTCTTTTTGCAAAATTTTGAACCAGGACGTACGTTTGATAGATTCAAGAACTGGTTGATATAGACCATATATGTTTTTGTGTTTAATTTACAATGAGGAAATTTACATAATAATAATCATGAAATTAAAATGGATATAATTTTTTTTTCTGTTTTTCGTTGATTAGTACCACATTTTAAAAAACCTAATTTTTGATGAGAAAAAAAGGAAATAATTCTATGTGTGAAGGATTCTATATTATGTGAAACATAAATAAATCTGGGATTATTAGTGGAAAATGTCATATTTCTCAAATTTTAATCCTTTTAAATACAATGTAAGTATGAAAAATGATTACTACTTTTGAAGCAATAAATATTGATAGTATTTTTTCCATACATTCATTATCATAATAATTCTGTACCATATTTACTGGACTATTTATTCTATGTACGCTGGAGGTCTAAATTGGTATTCCATAAACTTGTATTTGTAAACAGTCCTCGAAATGAAAATTTGAATTTATTGGTCTGAATCAAATTCTTGAATTTATTTTAAAATAAAAACTGAAAAATTTACTGGTCCAAACAAAGTTTTACTGGTTTTGGACCGGAGGACAGGAGCTCATTGTGAGTACAGTACTGGGTAAAATTACAGTATTTTCTGGTCTAGAAGTCGGTATATATACTATTTGTTTAGTAATTCTCCATAGACTTACAATGTAAAGAGCTGCTTTGTAAAATTTATAAAAAAAAAATTACTTTTATTCTGAAGAATTAAGGAATACGAACCCCCTATTCCTAAATCCTCTGCTGATTTAGAAATACCGTATCTTGATGTGGATGTATCTTTAATTTGGTATTAATAAAAAAAATTATGAAAAATATTTTAAAACCTACTGGTAAATCTGCATACACTATTGAGATTGTAAACAGAAAAAAGGTTTTTATGCATGATTATATGGTCCTTAATTCCTATTTATTATAAGAGATTAGTTATAATATGGGTGTCAAGTTTAATACTGAAATATTGTTGAAAGTGGGGTTAAACACAATAAACCCCTAACCCCTCAAGTTTAATATTAGAAATAACTCTAGTGCTGATCTCCTTTGTTGGACAGTAATAATAAGTGCCGGCAGCTTGAGTACCAGTTGTATTTCTTCACTCACTTGAAAGTACAAGTATGTCACCATTACATGGTTAACTGATTCAAACCTTAATTTAGTTTAAACATATTTTATTAATTGATAAATTAGGATGTACAATAAGATCAATTTCAATATGATATAATACATTATTATTAAAGAGATTCGAAAACAAGTTTTAAAAAACTTATATTAATTCTATGATCTCGAAGGTTAAACAATTATCAAATTTTAAATTATAATAAACAATGTTATTCTGAATAGATAGTATGACATTTTTTGATTGTTTTAGTGTTTTAAAACTCTTTATGCTAGGAATAGAAATTTGATCAATAAAACTTTTATTCTGCCAAACTATCTATTTCCATATATATAGCAATGTGTGCAAATATTTCCATATTTGCATTCCTGTTTCATTCCAATTTTTTTTTTATATTAGGAATGAAATACAGTATTGCTGTACAATAATGGTTTAAATTGCATCTTAAAAGTGTCTAATTTTTGTCTTTATTAGTTTAAAATTTGAATGATAATTATGAACTTAATACCAGCACACATCATTTATTTAAAAACATTTCACATAATTCATGGACATGACTTGGTTAGAAGAATTTTCTAAATATTTTTGAGTGATGAAATTTTCGTTAACCTCAGACTGTGACAAATTATATAATATTTTTGTAACACCATTTTTTTCAGTCATAGTGCACTATATTTTTTTCCCAACCCTTTATGGAAAAAGAAGCGATAAACAATTTAAAGGTGTTTCTTCTAAATAGTTTTTCATTATTGACATGAAGGAATTCTCCAGTGGTATTATATTTAACATGGAACAAAAGAACCTCTTGAAATTTTTACTACTGACAGTATATGCAAAATCTGTCTGACCGTCTGACGTGTCGGACAAAATTGTATTCGGTTGGACAGAAAGAAATTATCTTTTTTAGTTGAACATATACATGTAGTAGAAAAGTTTCAAATATTCAATTCGGTCAGACAAATCCTGAACAATTTCGTGCAGTCTGACTGATAAAAGAGAAAACTTTATATTAACATAATAAACAAAGGCAGATTGTATATATTTTGTAAGTTAATGAATAAAAATTTGTTCACACCACAATATAGCTGAAATACTGCTAAATGTGGCATTAAACATCAATCAATCTATATATTTTGATTTTTTTCCCCAGGCAATGTGGAAGATGTTACAGGTAGACACACCAGAAGATTTTGTTATATCAATGGGAGAAGCTCATAGTGTTCGTGAATTTGTAGAAAAATCTTTTAAGGTTGTGGATATAGACATTGTGTAAGTAAATTTATATAAAGATTTGGTTTGGTTTTTATGTTGTTTAATGCCACTTTCAGGTATATCGTGGCGGTCCACATTCATGCACAGTTCAATGAAAATAACACTTTTTTTTTTTTACATAATCTGTACAAATTTTAATGTTGTAGCAGCTTGTGAATTTTCTATTTCCTATAAAATCAAACTCAAATTGTTTGTCCTTTCACTTCACTGCCGTCAAACTGATCGTGGTAACTGCAGTTACGACGATCGCAACATGTCGGAGGTAGAAATAGGTAAGATCGTTTTCTGCTAATTTCTCCATTCTGACGTGTTGTTGTCAAGAATTACTCAGCCTGATCTGTACGATTTTGTTGTATGTGTGTGTTCTTGATACCATATATGGTCTCGTTACCAAGAAAATAGCCGTCGGAAATTTCAGGAAGATAATCGCAACTCCAAAAATTATTTTTTGTATGACAATCGTAACTGGATTTTTTTTGCTTAAACAAAATATTAATTCGTTATTTAACAAAATAGTATTTCACGTAAATGAAATTAAAAAAAAACAAATTCTCGTGAATTCCCAATTCAAAGAAAAAGAGCGAATAACAAAAAATCTCATACAAAACATATATGATGTTTAGAATTATTTTTTTTGGAGACGAAAAATTATAATCTTTGGTTGTAACTGTTCAAAATGTATTTTATTTTCTTTTAGGTGGGAAGGAGAAGGGCCGAATGAAGTTGGTAAAGACAAAAAGACTGGTGAAGTAAGAGTGGCTGTGAATCCTAAATTTTATAGGCCCACTGAAGTAGTAAGTAGATTAAAATTTGTAAAAGAAACAGATTTTGCATGAATATTTTGCTACAACCAGATGTATTATTTACTGGAAAATAAGCCAGTGATGTTTCAATCTAATTAAAATTAGGTGTTTGTTGGCATCTTATATTGGGTCATGTCAAAGTTCATATTTTCAATCCACCAAGCAGCTATTAGCCTACTAAATCCTAGGGTATGAAAATCAAGTACATGCCAAGAGCTGTTGTCTGATTGGTCAATATATTTAACTGTTTTGAATATGATTGGACAGTCAAAGATGAATGAAAGGTTACATGACATGACCCTAAACTGGATGTTTTTAGATGTTGGTGTATCCTCAAAGAAAAAGGGCCCGGGTGGCTCAATGAGTTAGGGCGTTGGATCTAACAACTCATGCAAGCCTATCACCAATGCGGCGTGGGTTCGTGCCCAGCTTTGTAAATTACAAAAAAGGGGTGCACTCGACTCGCAGCCGCAAGTGATAAGTTTACCAGCTGTTTGCCCATGGTCGATTGTTCTCTCCGGGTACTCCGGCTTCCTCCACCACTAATCTGGTCGCCATGATATAGCTGAAATATTGTTGAAAGTGGCATTAAACACCAAAAATCAAAATCAAATCAAAGAAAAATATTAATAAAAGACACAACAAACATCTATTTTTTATTAGATAGGTGATGTTTCAGCCTCTAATGTCAGAGTGACCTATATTTTTGGGGTTCATTTCATGAAGTAAAATCTGTAAATTTGATCCATTGACAAAGTTCTCAACATCAAGCTTTCCTAAAGTTACTAATAAAGTATTTAAAAAATTTACAAGGATGTAAATTAAGATTTGTTCACGACTCATTAGTAGACCATTCATCATGCTGTAATACAGAGTATATTCTCTTTTATTGGCACATTAATAAAGAGAAACGAAAAGAGAAAAATATGTGTAGTGAAAAAAAAACATTGTTTATTTTCAAAAAGGAAATTATATTTCCAAGCCATTTGTAATATTGATTTAACTACCACATCCCCACACACATTGTATGTTTGTACAATTTATAAAACATTCACAGCATAGTTAGCAATCGCTGTATCCCTTTTAGTTACATCTCATTTTCCAGATTGTTATTGTATTTTCGTAGCTGAAACGTCTCATTTACCACAGTTTGTGCATTGCCGAGGAATTACCTTATTCTTTCAGCTTTTTTTTTCTTCCTCCGACATCAATATAGTTTTCAGTGCAGGCGTTTTTTTTCTGTTTACTGGATTCAAATAAGAAAAACATATGGGTGTCAAGATATGTTTCTTTTTGATTGATGAGGTTATGGAAGCTAGAACTCAGGTGTGAAAGAATAAATTAATTTTGTATATATCAAGTAAAACATGCATCAAATTCTTTCTGAGTTAGCAATGTTATGTCCTTAACGAGTTTACCAGGTTTGAGGATAAATTGAGTTAGGAGAAATCTTGTTGAAAGGTTACCCAAAAAATAAATGGTATAATAGACCAGTTTTTTGACAAATGTTATTTCATTTTTAGAACTGTATTTTTAACATGGGAAAGTTTTGTTGTTGAAATTTTGAAAGCAACGAATATCATATTTAAAAAAAAAAAAAATTTAATTGCTTGCTGGTTAGGCAATTGGATTAAATTTGTTTAATAGAAAAGGGGGGGAGGGAATAACATTATTGTTTAATGAATGCACCTGAAAGATATACCCAGGTCAAGCATATTCTGGTTTTGGTTTTCCCCTGGTCCTTTGGTTCCGGATCCTCCAACAAAACTGACTGCCATGATATAACTGAAATATTGTTGAAAATGGCATTAAACACCATAACCTCTAAATCAAACAAATTCAGATACTATATTTTTTTTTGAAAGTCTATATTAAAATGAAAAACCCCAAAAATACCACTGTCGAACAGTTCAAAAATCCAGTGGAAAAAAACAGAAACATCTAGGCAAAATCAATACCCGTAACACACATATATTATACCAGTACACACAAGTAATCTAAATGAAATTTATTGAAAATATATTACTTACCGGTAGATAAAATTAACATATAAATTTATTGCAATTTAATTATTCTTGTACAATGTATATATATATATGATAACACCAAAAAGTCAACAAAAAATTGAGAGAAAAAAATATTAATAAACTACTTAAACTGTTTATTCATAAGAAAATTGATTACTTGTGACAAGTTGAGTAAATAAAGCCCTACAGTAAATGTCAGGCTGTATCTAGACCATTTGTTTTTATGTGTATTACATGAAAACTCAGTGAATATGTCACTTTAGATGATACTTAATGACTGAACTTCATCATCATTGTAGCTTACTCCTCATCATTTATCATTCCTTGTTAAAAGGTTTTTGACAGTCAGTGTTATTTATGAAGGCTTGTTGTTTATTTTCTTGTTTTATATTATTAATGTGGTTTGTGGTTAAAAAGACATGTTGCATAGTTCAATTTTTTTTCATACATTTTGTGCAAAAAAAAAACAAACAAAGCAAAAATATTCTCGCAGTAATTTTACTGGATGGTCATATTTTGGATACAAATGTGCCGGCATTGTCAAAGTTCTTGTTTGCCATTATCATGATGAGAAATAAGGGATGAAAACAGACAATAGGCAGGGCTTTCAATATTTTTCAAGTGTACCAGTACCTCACTATTTACATGTGGTACTTTTTATTAAAATTTGAACAAATTTCATGAATATCTTGTAAAACACTCTTTAAAAATAGGAGGTACCAAAGACCATTTTAGGCCGGTAAAAGTACCTGGTACCACCCCCTTACTGAAAGGTCATTTACTAATTAAAATTAACTGATACCAATTAATCGAAATTAGGTATTTTAAAAGGAGCACATTTTCAAATTTGGCTTGACAATGGTGTTAGATCTAGAATTCAGTGACAATTACATTATTGTGTCACACTTATTTTGTTATGCATAATATTCTGTGAAATGAAGAGCTACCATTTAAGGTACTAGTTCTTTACTTTATTGTTTTGCCCTGTGTAAATCAGATTTCCATCTTCCGGTATATATTTCTGTTGTCATATCATGTAAGAGCTCTTTATATTTCATACAAAAAAAAAAGATTTTTAGGACATTTTTCATGCAAGATTACACTTGATGGAAGGTGGTAGTTACTTTAGAAAAAACGTGGGAAATGTTTTTCTTGGGATCGAAAATAATTTCAATATTTTATAGGACAATGAATTTATTTTTTTTTAAATGTATATAAATAAACGTTAGAGAAAGCTGAAGAGGCAGGCAATCAAGAATGGACAATCCAGAGAAACTGGCAAAATTAGGCATGCAAAAAACTATGTGTGTTATGGAAAACAATGGAAATCTTTCTTCAATTTTTCCTTCCATTTTTAGCTGCTGCAATGAGCCGTGTGAGCCATTGTCATTATATAGTGTCTAACCTTATCTGAAACCACCAAGCCAACTTAAACCAATACTTGTATGAAACTCATGATAAACCCACCAACCTACCAAGATGGCTGCCATTGGTATATATAGTACATAGGGATAAACTACAAATAAAACAAGCTGAATATTTTTTTTTATTTCTAAATAGCAATATGTTGTTTTGTCTAAAAATTTATCTGTGATGAGTATCTTGACTGATATCTTATTTTTATTTCTGATGACATACATGTACTCAATCATACTCTCCAGTCCTCACGATGAGCACCGGTCCTCCGGTCCAAGACCAGTAACACTTTGTTTGGACCAGTTAATTTTTAAGTTTTTATTATACCCCCGCTCGACGAGAGTCAGGGGTATATAGGGATCCTCATGTCAGTTCGTCCGTCACACTTTTCGTTTCCGGATAATAATTAAAGTACTGCTCAACCAAACCTGTTCAAACTTTAACAATGCTGTGGACCATTAAATACAGGTTAAGTTGGATTATGGTGTATTTCACATTTATCGTTCCTGAGTTATGGCCCTTTTTCTCTTAGAAAATAGGGACTTTTTAGGTTTCCGGATATTTAAAGTATGGCTCAACCAAATCTTTTCAAATTTTAACACAATGCTGTGGATCATTAAATACAGGTTAAATTCGATTATGGTGTATTTCACATTTACCGTTCCTGAGTTATGGCCCTTTTTCTCTTAGAAAAAAGGGACTTTTAAGGTTTCCGAATGATATTTAAAGTACCGCTCAACCAGATCTTTTCAAACTTTAACACAATGCTGTATACCATAAAATACAGGTTAAGCTTGATTATGGTGTATTTCACATTTACCATTCAGAAGTTATGGCCCTTTTTCTCATAGAAAATGGGGACTTTCTAGGTTTCCGGATGATATTTAAGATACGACTCAACCAAATCTTTTCAAACTTTAACACAATGCGATGTACCATAAAATACAGATTAAGTTCGATTATGGTGAAATTGACATTTACCGTTCATGAATTGTGGCCCTTTTTCTCTTAGAAGATAGGGACTTTAAAGGTTTCTGGATAAAAATTTGGAATGCGGGGGTATCTGTGATCACCAGATCAACTTTCTCTAGTTTAGATATATATATTAAATAAATTCAAGAATTTGATTCGGACCAGTAAATTCAAATTTTAATTTCGAAGGCTGCCCCATAATGCTTTGCTGAAAAAAGAACAAAATATTCACACATACTGATGTCCTACATTAAATATATAGGTATGGCAGCAGACATGTAAATTCTTATCTTGTCTTATTGCAAGACTAATTAGCACTCTAAGAATGTCCCTCATCAGGAGTTAATTACTGTGTAATTAGCCGTATAATTAATACAGCTAATAACTTGACATAACTTTAAAATAACCTTTTTGTAATATCTAATACAAATGTACAGTTACCCATTTGCAATTCAAAGGGGGGGGGGGGAAACCTGGTATTGGAATACAACAATAAAAACTTAAATATCAAAGTTAGTGTGCATGACATGTTTCTGGTACTCTCAAAGCCAAATAATTTTAAAGTTTTCAGGAACAAGATAGCCAGGATAGCCAAAATCTTCTATGGTCACCCATATGACTGAGGGAAGAGAACCTTAGTTTTTTTTTATAATAATTACATGATTTAAGAATTAAAAATTTCGAATCTTGACACATTTCATGTTGTTGATCAGGAATTTTGTTGTATTCAAATTTTGATAAATCATTTAGTTATTATTATCCAATCAAATGACAACATTTCATAATTAATGGCTTTGATGCAACACAATCCAGATTTTTTTAAATTTTGTTTTTTGACAATGTTTCAAAGAATGGAAATATTTGTTTTGTTTATGTGTAATTGTTTATTATTTAGTGTAAAAACAGAACAATTTATCCTTATTTTCACCCAAGTTTACTCAGAAAAATACAGACCTGTTCTATCTAATTTTGTAGAAAATGTACTTTTTGTATAGAATCAATATTTCTTTCCGTTATGTTCAAATATTAAATTTGAATAATTATATTTATTTGTTGGTTTTCAGGAATTTTTATTAGGAGATTGTACTAAGGCTAAAACAGTATTAAAATGGGAGCCAAAATATTCCTTTGATGTAAGTAAAGTAATCTTTATACATTTGTACTATGTACAGGTCAATGGTATTCCATTGGAAAAAACACATCAATAGTGAACTGTAAACGGTCAAAAAAATCGTATAACATGTCTTTACTAAGATATTTATACAGTAAAAATACATTTCACAAATTTCAATTGAAATTTTTATCCAAAAAAATGTTTTGTTTGTATTGCAATAGAATGGAGAAACTGTATTGTTTTTTAAGCTTTGTCAAAACCAATCTTAGTTTTACCATCACAAATGTCTGCACACTCTTATTGGCATACAATATACATGTACTTCCAGGTTTATTATGTAATAAAACAATTACAGTCAATTTGAATTTTAATAGACCAAAAATAAATAAATATTGATTTTTTTTATGTGGTAATATTTCCCCCTACTTTGATTAATTCCTACAAGAGTTATTCCTCTTTGATTTATAACATATATCTTGTCTATTTTCAGGCATTAGTAACAGAAATGGTCAAATCTGATATACAGCTAATGAAATCAAATCCTATAGCATAATGTATCTGTCTATTAGTTTATTTGTGGGATATTATGAACAAATTAAGTTTAAATGTGACAACCATAGTAAATCTTAGAAAATATGTATTTACATGTACTTGCAGATATCAATCATACAAATGGATCACTATGAAATTATTGCCTTCATACAAGGTGAACATCGAAAGTTGTCAACCCGAGGATGGTTGTTTCCCCTAGGGGAAAACAACCTCTCAAGGGTTGACAGCTTGATGTTGACCTCATATGAAGGCAATAACTGTTTTTTTTTTATTATACCGAAACTACTCTAAAGAGTTTAATACTTGAATGTTTGGTTTTGTAGAAGACAACAAAATAATTTCCAGTATAGAAAAAACAATTACAGAAATGAACTGGAAAAAGAGGATTTTCAATACTTTTCCCATTGTCAGGGGCGACAACCAATTGTTTCCCTCTACATTATATATGTTTGGGTTGTCCACATGGTTGTCTCCCTTCTCAGCAGATTTTCCTTAAAACATCCAAATCTTATTACTGTTCTATAGTAAAAAAATTATGTAAGGTATAATTATATGTATCGTCACACAATTAATTCATCTACAATTCCTCTTAAAACAACTTTTCAGCTGACACAAAGATCACTATGTGTATCGTCAGATCATTGCTAATCTGCAACCCATATATACACAACAAATATAGGGATTACTGTGAATCTGTCAGAACACATTTGGCAGCACAACAAACATAGGGATCACTATGTATTGTCATACTATTAGTACAAACCGTCTTAACACACTTGGCGGCAGAGCTGATACAGATCACATTTTATGTCATACTAAAAGTTCATCTTGACACACTTGGTAGAATTTTACCTTATTCCATATCATATCCTACTGATGTTTTCCTATTGTCCTTGAAATATATTTTTTTATTTAGGTTCCCATAACTTTGTCATTTCACACCTCAATGGGGAATGGGCAATACTTATAATAATATTTGCTTCAGATTTTTAGTCTTATAGAAAATGTGAAAATAAAATATCTACTTTAGTTATAAATATTGAGGGATTCATTCACAAAAGTGCTAATGGGTGCAATGAACAAATTTATAAACTAACAGAGTAGTAAAATCTGCCAATGTGTTCACCTCTATTAACCAGTCACCTGTATTTGAAGGTCATCCTTTTCTTATCCTGTCGTAGAAAATTTCATATGAATTGAACCTCTTTTTAGGGGTCACCTGTCTTAAAAGACCACTTTGTCTTTGTCCCTAAGGTGACCTCTTAATACAGATTTGATTGTATTTTTCAATGTATAGTGTTACCATTAGTCTAAATGTGGGTCTTTATCACAGAATGCTATTTATTGAATATTATTATCCATATTTATAAAGATTTTTGTTTATCTATACATTTATATTGTACAATGTATATGTATTTGTGTTTGTTAGCTCAATTTTAATATTCTTTTTGCATTAGAGTTGTCTTTCTTGAATCACATCTTTTGTATTAGAGTTGTCTTTCTTGAATTACATCTTTTTGCATTGTCTTATTGAATCACACACATCTTTTATTGTATGTGAAGTGGGACCACTTTATATCTTGTTTTTGCAATTTGATATTTGCAAGATATAATGTTTGTATTTGTGTATCATTGTTTACTTTTTTTTTTAATGAATATTAGTGTAGTGCATTGTTTTGAATCTCAATTAACATATTTTGCATAATTGTAGATAATTTTATAAATAATTACTACAAACCAATTTCTGTGTTTCACTGATTCAAGACTCTTTCGCCAAGATTTAATTATGTAAAGAAAGTTTAAACAATGACGGTCAACAAAATGAACAATCAACTCTCACCTTAAATCATTGAACATAAAAAATAAGACCACGACATAGGACATTTCAAAATCAAAGTACTTGCTTCAGACAGGCACAAAAATGTGGCAGGGTTAAACGAGTTAATGGGATTCCAATATTCCCCCTCTTGATAATTGGTGATAAAGTTCACATTCTCCGTCCTCAAGTCTTTGCCAAAGTCAAAAAGGTTAAGAGCATGTAATCTTTCATTGGTTTACAGTAGTTTTAAGATCTTACGCATTTTATGATATCCTAAGTCTTTTTACATGGTATTATATCTGTGACAATCTGATTGTATAGCAAAAAAATCTGACAACAAAAAATAAAATCATAAAAAAATTGTTTTTTCCAAAAAATATTTCACGAGTGACTGAACAGTGCAATAACTCATTAATGTACTTCACACTTAAGCGAGTTATTATATAGACTTTATGCTCATGATCGAAATATTTTTATTAATAGAAAAATCAAGAGTAAGTATACTTTTTATTGAAGTTTGTCGTTTGTGACTCGAGAAACGTTAAAAACAAACAAACTATGTAGTCATTCGTAACACACAAAGTGCTTTACAATTTTGAGATGTTGAAAAATATGTACTGTGACGTCACAACAGTGAGTTGTCATTTCATGTGTGTGAAATACTAGATTCATTTCACTGATTTATTCCGGTAATGCACTGCCATCTATATAATAACTTTTTTTTATCAGAGCAATAAACTGGAGACATCATCAGGGCCCATGATCATATGGAAGTTGGATTTACAACTTGACTACCTGTGCAGTCAGTGCCTATAACCACTAAGGTTGTGAATTTTAACTCCTGTTCATGACAAGGTGTACTTGATACAACATTATGTGATAAAGTTAGTCAGTGACTTGTGACAAGTCGGTGGTTTTTTCCAGGTACTCTGGTTTCCTCCACCAATTAAAGCTGATCACCACGATATAACTGAAATATTGTTGAAAGTGGTGTTAAACACCAAAAACCAAACTAGAAACATCAGACGAGAGTAAGCTAGTATAACAGCTGGATACTGATTGTGAATCAAAACGTTTTTATACATTTTTCCATATTTTTAATTGGTATGACTAGTATAGTTCCTCACAACAAGTAAGATTTGTTAAATTTCTAGAGAGATTATGAAATAATACTTTTTAATAACATCAGTATTAAATATTGATTATAGCATATATATTTTGTGGACTACTTAAATTTTAGCATTCAATGTTGCAATTGTGTTTTGTAATCTATTGGGCTGTGTTTTTTATTTATTTTTTTTTTATTTTTTATTTCTTAGGATCTTGTAGGTGTCTAATATATATAATTTGTTCACACCATGATATAGCTGAAATACTGCTAAAGTTGGCATTAAACACCAATCAATAAATTTGTGGTGCATCATTGCATCTAGTGTGCATATTAAGAGTGAATAAGTACATTGTAAATTCTGAAGACTCTATAAACAACAATGCACTGTTAGTATATCAGGTCTGAAGACTCTATAAACAACAATGCACTGTTAGTATATCAGTCAAGATGTAAAAGGATCTTTTATTGTTAATATTTTATGTCTCATAGTAAATATTTCATATACATTTGTATTAATCTTTTCCTACCAAAACTTCAGTTACCAAGCCCACCTTTACGAGGGGTCGTAAATCTTTTCTAACCTGAAATGGAGGAGTTGTGAGGACCCCTCCCCCCCTTTTTTTTATATATATATATTTTTTTAAAGAAATCAAAACTAGAATGAGATCATTAGTAATTAAACATTTAGATCTTGGCCAGTGAGAGGAGATAACAGTATGTGTCATCTAAATGTTTATATAATTTATCCACTGTATTTAAAATCTGTTAAAACAATATGTTTAACCTATATCTGTGACAACATGGACATCTGGTGAAATGACATATAATTTATAAGTCAAACAAAGTACTGAATTTAACAGGACAAGGTGTTGACATTATATAAAGTTGGAATGTCATGGTAACATTAATGATTTGAAATATAACATGAAAATGTGTTTTGATGTCATGTTAATAACTTGTTGATAAATTTATCAGATGGAATGATTATATGCTACTATTTCAACACAAAACATATTATATTAAATGACATGTTAAATTTTTAAACACAAAAATATCCAATAGAATGACATGTTAATATTTAAACACAAAAATAACCAATAGAATGACATGTTAATATTTAAACACAAAAATATCCAATAGAATGACATGTTAATATTTAGACACAAGCATATTCAAAAGAATGATATGTTAATATTTAAACACTAAATGTCCTGTAGAATGACATGTTAATGTTCAAAAGAATGACATGTTAATATTTAAACACTAAATGTCCTGTAGAATGACATGTTAATGTTCAAAAGAATGATATGTTAATATTTAAACACTAAATGTCCTGTAGAATGACATGTTAATGTTCAAAAGAATGATATGTTAATATTTAAACACAAAATGTTCAAAGGAATGAAATGTTACTCTTACACATGAAATATCTAATGGAATGACATTTTACCTTTTAAACACAAATTATATATATGTTTCTGATTTTTCTGTAGAATTTCTTGAATGTTTGTGTTAGGATGAAAATCTATTGAAATCACACACATGGAAATCCATCAAATGACAATCATGTTTTAAGACTACAAAATTTTCCCAGTCTATAGATTTGTATTAATACTAAATCATTATGCCTTTCACGAACAACTTTTAACTAGAGATTTATAAAATCATGAATATTAAGTGTAGTAAATATAGCACACATTTTCTTCCTCCTAAAGTTTCCCAGGGGCCGTCGTGATCGTGATCGTATAGTAGTTGGATTTACAACTACCTATGCAATCGGTGCCTATCACCACTGAAGTTGTGAGTTCGAATGCCGCTTAGTGGAGGTCTACTCGATACAACATAATGTGATAAAGTTTGTCAGTGACTTGCGACAGGTCGGTGGTTTTCTCCGGTTACTCTGGTTTCATCCACCAATAAAACTGACCGCCACGATATAGCTGAAATACTGTTGAAAGTAGCGTTAAGCACCAAACCCTGACAGTAAGGTCAGCCTTTGTTTAGTATAATATATTACGTAGGAGGGAGAAAAAAAATGTTATGTTTAGCTGTAGTAAGATTGAATCGTAAAATTGTAATACAAAATGACAATGTTTACATTTTCAGGTATAATTTCTTGATATTTAATTAAAGGTAATTTGTCTAATTAAAGGTAATTTGTCTAATTAATGGCAATTTATCTAATTAAAGGTAATTTGTCTATAGATACAAGAATGAGGGAAAAGCTTTTTAATAGTAGTGGTAGTCTATTGTGAGGGAGATACAAGTTACACAAAATAAATTATAAATTTGTAATGTTTTGTTTTAAATCTTTGGAAACATTTTGAAATTCATTTGCATGACACAGAAGAACAGAAGAAATACAAAGTTTATCAACTCCCCTCCCCCACCAAATATCAAATTACTTGCAACAGTTAAACTTGAAGACAACACACATGTTTGTTTTAAATTTTCATGTTCGAAATCAATATGAAGGCAGTGGTTTACTTACTCTGAATTATCTCCCTTGTTGATCAATCTTTTTTAAATTGTCGTCACACCTTTACTGAAGTTCTATATCAGGAATTATCTCCCTTGTTGATTAATCTTCTTTTTAAATTCTTCTTACCTTTACTGAAATTTTATTTTAGAAACTATCTCCCTTGTTGATCAATCTTCTTTTTAAATTGTCTTCACCTTTACTGAAGTTCTATGTCAGGAATGATCTCCCTTGTTGATCAATCTTCTTTTTAAATTGTCGTCATCTTTACCGAAGTTCTATGTCATGAATACACCACAAAATGTTGATGGCACATTTCTATCTACAATTTGAAATGGAATTACACTAGATTTTGAAATTTTTATCAACTGTTGGTTTTTAGGGTGAACATAATTATTGTGTTTGGACATATTTGGTTTATTAGTTATTTTGGTGATGGAACCATATTGATTGTGTTTGTTATGTTTTTTTGGGGGGGTTCTTCTGTCAGCAATTCATTAGATCAAGCACATATTACATTTTGATTTCCCTCTACCAACTGAATGTTTGTCTACTACTATTAAGTGTGCGAGTATCTGTCAATGATGACCATAAACATGTTCCATTTGTGTTAGTCACAATCCTGTCCTGTCCTCTTTGTTGACTTGCCAGCCTGATTTTTAACAATCTTAATATTCTGTGTAGTGTTTTGTCCACTACCGTTTGTTTTTTCGACCTTTTTAGCTCACCTGGCTCAAAGGGCCATGTGAGCTTTTGTCATCACTTTACGTCCGTCGTCGTTGTCCACATCTGTAAGCTTTTCATATTTTCATCTTCTTCTCTGAAACCATTGAACAGATTTGCACCAAGCTAGACAGAAATGTTCATTGGGAGGTCCTCTACCAGATTTGTTATTTTGGTGCAGATCAGAAATCCAACATGGCTGCGAGGGCCAATAATGTGTTCTGATTTATTGAAACTTTGAAATTCTTCTTGTCAGAAACTACTCAGCCGATGGTTTTGTAACATTTTAGAAATAATGACTGGTTGATCCTCTACCAAGTTTGTTATATTTGTGCCGATCACATATCCAAGATGGCCACCTTGACTTGACTTAGTTTAACATTGGACCCTATAGGAATTTCACATTTTCATTTTTTTTTCTGAAACCACAAAACAGATTTGAACCAAACTTAACAGGAATTTTCATTGGATGGTCATATACAAGATTTTTGCTTTTGGTGCTGATCGGAAATTCAAGATGGCCACCATGACTCGACTTAGTTTTAACATAGGACCTTATGGAAAAAATGTTTAAAAGTCTCCTCCTCTGAAATCAGTAAGTAAATTTAAAGCAAACATGGCATGAATGGTCCTTAGGTGGTCAACTTTCAAAATTATGTCCTGTGACCCCGACCTCCATCCAAGATGCCCGCCGTCAGCAGACATAGTTTTAACATAGGACCCTATGGGAAAAATGTTTAAATTGTTTTTCCTCTGAAACCAGTAAGCCAATTTAAAGCAAACATGGCATGAATGGTCCTTAAATGGTCAACTTTCAAAATTATATCCAGTGACCCAGACTTCCATCCAAAATGGCCACCATCAGCGGACATAGTTTTAACATGGACCCTATGGGAAGAAATATGTTTAAAAATCTTCTCATCTGAAACCAGTAAGCCAATTTAAAGCAAACATGGCATGGATGGTCCTTAAGTGGTCAATTTTCAAAATTGTGTCCGGTGACCCTGACCTCCATCCAAGATGGCCGCCTTCAGCGGACATAGTTTTAACATAGGACACTATGGGAAAAAATGTTTTAAAGTCTTCTCCTCTGTAACCAGTAAGCTAATATAGCAAACATGTCATCGATGGTCCTTAGGTGGTCAACTTCCAAAATTGTGCTTAGTGACCCCGATCTTGGTCCAAAATGGCCGCCGTCAGCGGACATAGTTTTAGCATAGGACCCTATGGGAAAATTGTTTAAAAGTCTTCTCTGAAACCAGTCGGCTAATTTAAAGCAAACATGGCATGGATGGTCATTGGGTAGTATACTTTCAAAATTGTATCCGGTGACCACGACCTCCATCCAAGATGGCTGCCATGAGCAGACATAGTTTTAACATAGAACCCTATGGGATTTGAATAGTAATTTAGATGTATTCGGCATGCAGACATTCTTAAGAGGGCTTATTTATGTCAGGTGAGCGATACAGGCTCACCTAAGCCTCTAGTTCATTTGGTAATTGCATTGTTTGTCCTTTGATTTGTAGTTTCTGATTACCCTTTGGTATTTTCACATTTTTCTCCCCATTGCAGATGATCAAGTTATCTATGGTCTGATACATGTATATTCCAAAGGAAATTTAACAATGTTCGGAAAGTTTTCGCACCAAAATATAGTGTGTTTCAGTTCTATTGTATTACTTTCATTGACGAGTTGCACAACATAATTTAATCAATCTTGTCAGATATTGGCTGCAGTTCAGTGGTTTTGTTTACTCCATCAATAAACTGACCATCATAAAATATTGTATCGTCAGTAACCCATAGCTGATTACCCTCCACTTGTCACGCTCGGATAACTCCACTCATCGAGATTATTTGTTGACGTTATTTTCATGCATAGTACAGAAAGGAAGAAAGGACTCAGTGTCGTTTCATTTACATCACATGACGTTATCAATATACAGACAGTCCTACACATAGAGCAAGTAACTCTTCACGGCTTTCAAATTGGTCTGCCGTTCCAGAGCACCTGAGTTCATCCCCGTTTTTGAGAGGGTTCGCGTTGCTCGATCTTTAGTTTTCTATGTCATGTAGTGTTTTGTAAGATCATTGTTTGTCCCTTTGTCCATTTTCGTTTGGACGTTGGGGGGCCCGGGTGGCTCAATGAGCTAGGTCGTTGGATCTAACAGCTCAAACAAGCCTATCCAATACGGCCTGGGTTCTCGCCCAGCTTTGTAAATTACCAAAAAGGATGCACTCGACTCGCAGCCGCAAGTGATAAAGTTTACCAGTTGCTTGCCCAGGGTCGGTGGTTCTCTCCGGGTACTCCGGCTTCCTTCACCACTAAAACTGGTCGGTATGATATAGCTGAAATACTGCTGAAAGTGGTGTTAAAAGACAAAAAAAAATCAAAAATCAAATCAATCTTTTAGACATTATATTGTTTTTCCTTCCATTTACGGCTTCATCTTGCCCCGTTGGCATCTTCAAACTTTTCTTTTTATATGTGTTTTTGAGCATATTGTCAGACATACTAATTGTTGTGATATCCTTAACTTACTAGTGTTTAACTGTTCTTTATTCTGGTGTTATCTATTCATATTCCAAGAAATGTCTCTTTGCACTTGTTCTATCAATGGGAAAGTTGACTATCAATGTAATATAAGAGAAGGTGACTAACTATCTTTTTCAAATGCGTTTTTACATAAAAATAAGTCATTATATTTGTTCCGCTGTATACCATTTTCATCAATATATATCCATCTTTAGAGGTATGCAAATAAAATGCCCACTATAATGCCGATCCTTCCTTTGTTTATGTACACGTATAGCTACCAAAATTGCTTTACAAAATCTTGATTTTCGATTTCGAAAATGACGTCTTTCCCATGGATTGATTTTGGTAGAATTTTTATATGTTTTATTTTGGTCATTTCTGTAAAGATCGGCAGAAAAACTGTTAGATTGACTAGACTATTATACAAAATGTACTGAACATGAGCCTATATCATAAGCCAAGATTATATTCTAATTTGACAACAATGATTATCATTATAAGACCCTTCTTTTTAACACTAAAAGCATGAGCATGTATAATACCGATCTACAGGTTTCATTCCTGTCTGGATTTGAATCAAATTAAGTACATAAGCACTATTATCTGTAGCGAATTCAAAGATGAACACTGTTCTTAATTTTTTTCGTAAGAGTTATGCCTCTTAGTCACTTTGAAATTTGACTTGTTGAAAATATATGCGCACCTGTTAAAACATTTTTCTGAAGGGAATTAACGGGTCCCGTATCTCTCAGATTCCAGTTACCACGTGGACATGAATTTTAAAAAAAATCTGAAAAAAAAAATACATAAAAGAACTACGTCAGAAGATTAAATTTTATAAATATAATAAAGAAAAAATATTAAAAACTTTAAACTTATTTGATTATCGACTTATCCCTAAAAACGAAACCAAAACAATATTTTGTCGCTTTATTTAAACATTTCCTTTAGAAATTTCATTTTCAAATATAATATTTAATAATTCTAAAATAATTTCATGGCTATATCTTAAATTGACCATAGGCAATTAAATCTTTATTAGGATTTCCAAAGTGATATTTGACTATATTTAATCCTATTACTAGTGGGATATTTGCCCCTTATTTACATTAAATAATCCTTCTTGTGTGTGTTGATTTTTTGTATTTAGGATTCAATTCGGAACGTTTGAAGTCACAAGTATATCAAACAGAGACAAATTGAAAGTTAATCTTCAAATGTTTCTTTTTTTTCAAGATGTAACTATTTTATTTTCTTTTGAATCATAGTTAAATAATTTAAAAACAAATGTTTACTCGTGTCATTAAAGGTGAAAGGTACAACTGACTTTAATAAAAATCGGAAATAGTTGCAGCTCTATTGGACCATCATCATGTATTAGATATACGATGGTAGAGACACAGCTGGCTACACCCCTACATTTTTACTGAATCGCATTACTGTCATACGAAACTTATTTAAAAAAGGGAACTCTCATGAGTTTAAACAGAAATGTATTTTATATGATTCAGTTTCAAGGGCCCGGGTGGCTCAATGAGTTAAGTAGTTGGATTACCTAACAACTCATACAAGCCTATCAATACGGAATGGGTTCGCCGCTCCCGGCTTTGTAAATTACAAAAAAGGTGCACTCGACCGCAAGTAATAAAGTTTACCAGTTGCTTGCCCATGGTCGGTGGTTCTCTCCGGGTACACCCGGCTTCTTCCACCACTAAAATTAGTGGCCATGATATAGCTGAATTATTGCTGAAAGTGGCGTTAAACACAATACATCTAAATCTATTGATTCAGTTTCCACGACGCGCATCTGGAGCATTATGGTGTCTTTGAAGCCGATGCACACGCATGATTACAACTGATGCCGGAGAATCTTTACACGGACTACAGTTGTCTCCATTCCAATGCCATTTTTGATAAATAGGAATTAATTTTGATTTTAAATTAACCGGACATATTGTTTCCGCATGCGCATACTGTTTGACGGCATCAATCGTGTAATTGATTTTTACAAATATTTGACGTTTCCAATCAGAACTTGCATTACATAAACAAATACATTCGCACGCACACGTTTTGAATAGTTGTCCATTCGGTTTTTTATGATTGATTGATTGATGTTTAGCGCCAACTTTAGCAATATTTCAGCTATCGTCCATTCGGAAAAACAAAACGTTATTTATATCCAAATACATTTGTAATAACACTGAAGATATATGGTCATACAAAAAAGGAGAAATCAATTAAATTACTAAAAACGCTCTACGATATTTTTCAAGAAGGGAGGTAACTCTCATAAATTTTACAATAGAATGCCCTTTATAAATATTCAATTAATTTGATGCATGTAAAAAACAAATGTTTTATACCTCCTTCAAAAAGTTAAAACGTTGTTTGCCCATTGCATCCGTATTTGACCACATTGGATAGGTGTTCTTTTAGTATAGTATGGCACGATGTTGCAGCTTGGTTTGAACAACAAAGACATTCCGTCAGGATGACAACCCTCCCATGCATTTTTCCTTTCGGTGGACGAAAACCATACCCATGCATATATTGTGACGTTATTGGCAACATATTCACATATATTAGATTAAAATCAAAAATAAACACACAGAAAGTCATATATAAATTGAGCATCTTATCAGATTAGATCATAACAGAAACTCTCCTTAGAGATTATAGAAGAATTTGTCTTAACAATAAACAAGCTGGGGTTTATAGAAATATGATCCATTGATATTTCATTGCTTAAAATACTATAGATATGTTGAAATTGTAAATTAACGACCGAATCATCTATTTGAAAGCTGACTTGAAAAGTCAACCCATTCCTGAGCGTTTGTAGAGATATGATCCATTTGATTGATTAATTGATTTGTGGTGTTTAACGCCACTTTCAGCAAGTGGTATGCTTGTATGAGTTATTAGGTAATCCAACTACCTAGCTCATTGAGCCACCTGGGCCCTTGATTTGAAAGCTGAAATAGTCAAGCCATTTCTGCAGCATATCTGTATATACTATACATACATTTTTTGTATATATAGGAAGTGACCCTGCTCCCCGTGTTCTTGTCCCATTTACCCCTGAAACTAATATACGCCATAATGTTAACACGTGTGTGACGTAGCTTAAAAGTTGTGGTAGATGCTACATTAAATTAGGCGTTGGTGAGACCTACCTCCTTCGGTGATATTATTAGTACTTTGATTCTATAAGAAATAAATAAAAATAAAACATATTGGGGATCGACCGGGGGTGAGTTGGGGATATGGGTTTTCTTTCGTTCAGACGAGAGTTAGAATATTTATTTTTTTTGTTGCGCGAAACGCGAAATTTTTTTTCCAGAATTTAACATTAGGTTATATGACAAAAACTCTGAATCAGATTATTATTTTTCCTCCGCCAAAATCAGAATATTTTTTCAGCAACATTGGGAATCAGAATATTTTTTTAGAAAAAAAAACAAGGGAGACATATTGTTTTAGTCTGATTTTTTCTTCTTCCGCTTCGTCTGCTTCTTCACAGCGAAGCTTGTCCGGACCATAACTTTTTTGTCTTTCCAGATTGGTCAATTATATTTGGTATGTGGGTGCATGACCATAAGGCGGTGTGTCGCGTACCGTAATGACCTTCGTTGGACCTTGACCTTTGACCTAAAATATATGTTTTTTTAAATAGTATTTTCTTGTCCGGGCCATAACATTTTTGTCTTTCGAGATAGGTCAATGCTATTTGGTATGTGGGTGTATGACCATAAGGCGGTATGTCGCGTACCGTAATGATCTTCGTGGGACCTTGACCTTTGACCTCAAGGTCAAATAATTGTTTTTTAAATATTATTTATTTGGTATGTGGGTGCATGACCATAAGGCGGTGTGTCGCATACCGTAATGACCTTCGTGTGACATTGACCTTTGACCTAAAGTATATGTTTTTAAATAGTATTTTCTTGTCCGGGCCATAACATTTTTGTCTTTCGAGATAGGTCAATGATGTTTGGTATGTGGGTGCATGACCATTAGGCGGTGTGTCGGGAACCGTAATGACCTTCGTGGGACCTTGACCTTTGACCTCAAGGTCAAATAGTATTTATTTGGTATGTGGGTGCATGACCATAAGGCGGTGTGTCGCATACCGTAATGACCTTCGTGGGACCTTGACCTGTGACCTCAATGTCAAATAATTGTTTTTTAAATAGTATTTTCTTGTCCGGCCCATAACATTTTTGTCTTTCGAGACTTATTGTACAGATGGCCGCATTAAGGGGAGACATAAGTTTTAGGTATCTAAAACAGTTCTTCCTAATTATTGTACAGATGGCCGCATTAAGGGGAGACATAAGTTTTAGGTATCTAAAACAGTTCTACCTAATTATTATCTTATTCCGCATACTATTTACATAACTGTAATATATAGTTTTGTCAAGTCGAAAGGGAAACAGATACATAGGAACATCTATGCTTGGTTCGAAACAAATTATGTGTTGTTATATAACCAGGTGTATCTTCAGTTAGATACAATAACATATGTGGGTTTGGGTTATGTTGTTTAACGCCATTTTCAGTTATATCATGGCGGTTTTATTGGTGGAGCAAACCAGATACCCGAAGAAAACCACCGACCTGTCGCAAGTCACTGCCAAACTTTATCACATAATGTTGTATCGAGTACACCTCATCATGAACGGGGTTAGAACTCACAACTTTAGTGGTGATAGGCACTGATTGCATAGGTAGTTGTAAATCTGGCATATATATATCTTTATTTCTGGTAACCTTTGTTAATACAATGGTATACAGATAACTATAATTTAAGTACAACAATACATACTAACAAAACAGCTGTATACAATATTTACAACATGAGACACAGAGAGAGAGAGAGTTACATTTTGCATTCGTGAGGGCAGACATTTTATTAATAAATCTAATACAAGTGCATATTTTTTTTTATTTTAGATTTTTTGTCAGATTCATCAAAGCACCAAATTTCAGAATATTATAATTTTTAAAATAATTTTTATCTATACAAGTCTTTCTTCTTTTTTTATTGAAATATTCACATTTTAATAGGTAATGGTATTCATCTCCAAGATCTTCTGTGTTGCATAAGTGACAAATTATGAGTATGTTGTTCCATCGTCCGTATTCAACACGTACCATACGATCACGACCACGGTGGCCTCTTGACAGAGGGAAGTTTTTGAAAAAATAAACTGTTTATCTGTATGTGTATTTTTTTTTATTTGAGCTATTCTTGGGTGGGTAGAAGAGTCATATGAGGATATGTCATATTTCTCTCAATATTTTCAGCAACTAAAATAAACTATAAGAAAAACTTCTTTGTGTCATTTAATGATTTTATATTATCTTCACAAGGGACAAATTATTGCTCACATACCTACTTTTTTGATTGGTCAATTGATTTATTTGCTCACATACATACTTTTTTGATTGGTCAATTGATTTATTTGCTCACATACATACTTTTGTGATTCTTTTCTGTGATAGCATAATGTATTTTTGCATGTCAAAACTAATTTTGTAGTTGTATTTAGAAGATTGCATCACTAGAATTGTGTGATTGCATGCACAAATTACTGTTATTATTTCTATTTGAGTAAAAATAATTGTCCTTTTAAAATTCAAATTTTGACACATGTAAGACTTCTATTATATTAGTATAAGACGCATATGGTTTTGTTTGAGCAGATTACTATGCACACGGTCACTTGAAATCCAAATAAATCAATAAAAATGAAAAAAATATATATATAAAACTTATATATGCAATTACTGTATACTTTTTCCTATTTGTATTTATTGTTTGGATTTCAGTTGATTGTAATACCGGTAAAAGATTCATTGAATTTTTTTGTCAGTTCATATTAAGTACGTCTACATGTATTTATCATTTTAGCTGATGGTACAGAAATTTTCACCCCAAAAATGTAACTAAAATGAGTCAAGCAAATTAAGGTTAAAGTACTTCTATACTATTCTTTTGCAAAATATTTTGTCAAGAATTAATTTTGTCTTTTTTGTTACAAATCGAATCAATAGCATTCGTGGAAATAAACTCAGATACAACTTACAAGTTAAACATGAAATTGAATTTATTCAAATAAAAAGGAAGAAATATTTATTTTGTTATCAATTAGCCATATTTTGTTGTTGACCATAGCAGTTTATAATTCTAATTTCTTTTCAATTTTATGTTCAATGTCGCACAATGTTCAAATAAAACTTTTCCCTTGTCCAAACTTCACAATGGGCGTTTTTAATGGGATACAGAGAGAACAAACCAATTTATTTAAAATATCACCTATTCAAACTTCTCCGGTTTTTGTTCCCAATGGTTGAAATCAAAACATGTAAAATTTAATTTTTAAAGAAAATGCAAATAAATGCTTTCAACATGTCAGAATTCGTTGCCGTAGGACAAGCTTAATATGACGAAAATAAATATAGCATATGTCTATATTCCACAAAAATTATAAGACCATTGTTTATCTACAAACTAACCAATTTAATACTAAATGTTTATAATAAGTAAACTTTGCTGACACTAAGCTAACAAGGCGTAGAAAATTGAAATGAATCCCCAGTTCCGTTCTCTTGATATCATTTCATGTATATCTAGTATGAATCCACAGGTCTGGTTTTTCTCAGCTCATTTCATGCATGCGATTCTCTGTGAATCCATGCACGGTCAGGACTGTATATTAATCTTCCATTCAGTCAACCCCCAATCCCCCATTTAATGCTTTTCGGTTACCAATAACTGTGTAGTGTTTTGTAGATCAATGTTTGTCCTTTTCTTCTTTTTATATTTTGGCCACTGTATTATTATCTGTCTCTTCTTCGATTTAAGACTTCTCTGTTTTTCTTCTTCTATATTTGTGATATAAAATATTGCAGAGAAAAATATCAATATTTAACAATGTAACCAAACATATATATATATTTTTTTATTTTTTTTATTTTTTTTCAAATTTCTATAAATTGTAGAATTTCTGGATATTTTCTTAAATACTTAAGCTTTGTTTACAAATGTTGTCCTTATCTATTTTAGCTTTCTTGCATGATTAACTACGACAATACATTTTTGCCACATAAAAGCAAATTTAAAACCAATTTCAATATTTTTAAATTTTCTTAATAATTTTCAAGGAGATATTCAATGTGTATTTACAGAAATTTAAATACATTCCAAACAAACTATATGTCTAACAAGGCATATGAAGTATTTCTTTGAACTTAAAAAACAAGCTTATATTACCGACAACATACTAGTACATATAAGCCAAAGTGACGACACCCACGCTTAGAAGAAGTTAAACCAGTATCAGGATGTATTTATATAAATGTATAAAAATAGATCTTGGTAAAATAGATTACTATCTTTCCCATTTAAATTTTGAAACACTCAAAATTTTAAAAGTAAATTCAGAATTTGTGATGATGGCTTTAACCTGAAATAAGGTGTTAAAGAAAGGTACCAAGAGAGGAAAGGGTCTGTATTAGATGTAAAAAAAAGAAGAATACTGATGTTGAGTGTCATTACTTTCTTCTTTGTCAAAAGAAACTAAATTAATATACGTACGTGTACAACTATATTGAATCATGTTGTTTTTCCAAAAAAGGCTTCGTGTGCACTGAATTAGATATCTATGCCTTTATTGATCAAGTAGAACAACAAATTCTAAAAATACAGATATTGCTAAAGAAGATGGCCGTTAAATACATCAACATCATCTGATATTAAAACGCTTACATCCTTTATAAGGGTAATAACAAAATTATCGAACTCCGAACAATCTTCCAAAGGGAAAGGCAAAACTCATAAGTACACAAACAGACAAAATCAGTCAACAACCGGAAAACTGGGAAAACCGTAATGACCCAGACTTGGTACAGGCATTTCAAAAAAAAAATGGTGAGTTGAATCAGATTTTACGGCGCCAAACCTCCCACTTTCATTAAGGTTAAAAGGTTCCGGTTGTCCCTATGACAGTATTTTAAACAATACTGGGACAACATAGGTATAATCGTAGTCAACGCAGTACTTTATGAAAATCCATCATTTATTATCGTCTCTGCAGAACTTTCCAACCAAACGGCCATCCTCTCATACAATCTGATTTCAAACGAGATGTAGAATCATTTCCCGCCTAAACCAAATTTACTCAATCCTTATCTTTATACATTTTCATTTTATGAAAATCCATCGTTCACTATCGTCTCTGCAGAGACAGAATATATTTCGACAAGATTTTGGTATCGGAATATAAAGTTTTCTAAGAGATTGAATAAGGCGAATCTTTTTATAGCCCTGGTCCAGTTATTCGAACTAAGAAGAGGGGATGCAAACACAAATAATTTAATTAACTTTGATTTTCTTCTAGTAATCTTTTGTAGCGTGTATTGCTTGTATGCTCTTGTCCCAATATACTTTTTGCACATTCCCCGATTGGATTCTAAAATTACACTTTTTACACCCTTTATTCGAGTTATTTGCCATTCTCTATCCAGAGTTGTCGTTCCCGGTACGCTCCACCACCTCTATCAACGCTCATTTTACAAGATTTTTGTAAAATTTAGAAACAGTAAAAAAAAGTACTTAAAATTGTTTTAATTATTGTAAATATCAATAAAGATGAAAATAAATCACTCATTTCAAATCAAATCTCTCTTTAAAATGATTTGTGATCGTTTTTCATTTTTACCTCCGCAAAATAGTTCTCCAAGAAGTGGGGGGGGGGGTCATTTTTAAGAGAGAATTGATTTGAAATGAGTGATTTATTTTCATCTTTATTGATACATTTGTATTTACAATAATTAAAACAATTTTAAGTACATTTTTTCTTACTGTTTCTCAATTTTACAAAAATCTTGTAAAATGAGCGTTGACAGAGGTGGTGGAGCGTAGCGGGAACGACAACTCTGGATAGAGAATGGTTATTTGCTTTACGACTGACAAAATGGTACTGGGTCTAGCAAGAGCAATGGAAAGAACAATGAATTTTAGTTTAATTTTCTCATAATTTGTAGATATTTGAATCTTGTAAAAAAAATCAGAAGATAATTTTACAGCAAATGGAAAATTGACAAGTTGTTACAACATTAAAACTATTAATAGATTATGGTGAAAACATGTTTTTTTAATTGAACTTGAAAAGTTTGATTATAGGTTTGGCTTATGGTGTTTAACGCTATTATCAACAATATAGGTGGAGTACCCGGAGAAAACCACCGACCTGTCACTAACAGACTTTATCACATAATGTTGTATCGAGTACACCTCACCATGAACGGGGCTCGAGCGCACGACTTTTCTGGTGATTGGCACTAATTGTACAAGTAGCTGTAAATCCAACTACCATACGATCACGAGCACGGAAGCCTCTGCTGGAAAAGGGTCATTTTCCCCCTCTTAAAGGGAAATAACTCATGTAAATGTATGATTTTAGAATCAAAGTCGGAAAGGTGCCAATGGTCTATTTGGTTGATTGATTGATTGATTTTTGGTGTTTAACGACACTTTCAACAATATTTCAGCTATATCATGGCGACCAGTTTTAGTGGTGGAGGAAGCCGGAGTACCCGGAGAGAACAACCGACCATGGGCAAGCAACTGGTAAACTTTATCACTTGCGGTTGCGAGTCGAGTGTACCCTTTTTTGTAATTTACAAAGCCGGGCGCGAACCCACACCGTATTGGTGATAGGATTGTATGAGTTGTTAGATCCAGCGACCTAACTCATTGAGCCACCCGGACCCCGGTCTATTTGGAATTGTCTTGCAGTAATAAAGTCTTTAGTATCTGACGTGTTCGTTTTTATGACTGTTGTTTGGTTCCAACTGATCAAATGCAGCTCATACAAATGTTTCCTAAAAAATCTATATAAAACTAGCATCTTCTACATATATTTAGTAGCAAAGGAAAGCGTGGGATGCAAGATTTTTTTCGTAATCGTTATTTTAAAAAGTAAATGCATTGCCGACTTCTATCAGAAGACCACACAACTATTCTATAAATAATATATATTTCTTTCGACACGTAGTAAATTAAACAGCATACGTTAGGTAACAAGTAGCGCCATCGTGTCAGAAACAAATCAAACTGTACAAGATAAATATTTTTTGGTATTGAAAAATAAACAGAACATTTCTTTTCATGTTAGAAAGCACTATTTATTGAGGCTTTAGAGATTACTAATAAATAACGACTTTTCCCGCCACTTGAAGATGTTGTTACGCGATCGTCTGCTGTTATTCTAAGATCCAAAACAGCACAATTTATAATTTAGAAAGTTCAAATCTGTGTTTAGATTTCGTGCTGACATTCGTTGATTATTTGTTCAGGAGAAGTTATCTAATCATTCGTAAGTAAAAGACATAAACAGCATTGTTTAAATATACACACAGGTTACACACACCTGTCTGCCAAAACATATGTTCCGGCTGTGTTGGAATGTTTAAGTTGGATTGCAACACAATGCATTAAAGGTGTTCTTTAGCGCCGCCAAAGTTTACCATAATAGGGTTAGGGTTATGGTGTTTAACGCCAATTTCAATAATATTTCAGTCATATCGTGGTGGTCAGTTTTATTCGGGTGGAGGAAACCGGAGAAAATCATCGAAACTTTATCACATAATGTATCGAGTACACGTACTCGCCATGAACGCTACTGTAACTCACAACGTTTGTGGTGATGGGCACTGCATGATTGTACAGGTAGTTGTAAATCCAACTACCATACGGTCACGACCACGACGGGCCAATATCTCTTCCATTATAAATGTCGTTTATCTTTCGAGACTTTTCTCAACTGGTAGGTTCTTGACGCGATATACTATGCTCCCAATATCCCGGAAAATCCAAAATATTAAACTAGCACTTCTCAATGGTGGGCACTATATATTGACGTAAATAGAAAATGTCGCTCTTTTAATTAATGAATTATTGATACATACAATAATAATTAATAGAGAGAGAGAGGAGAGGAACAATATATAGATTGATTTTTTATTTGTTTTTTTTTCTAACCCTGTTGCAATGTATGCACCAGAAGTACATGATTGATTGATTGATGATTGTTGCTGAATATCCAGAGAGCAGTATTTCAGCTTTAATCAGGACGTGTACAAGTTTAATAGTATATAGATGTTGCTTGGTTGTCTTGTCTATGCTCTCGCCGGTGATAATTGCAAAACATGTCCTTTTGTACACACACCCACACTTTACTCCAAGATTATAGTTCGTTCTTTCGACTCGCTTTGGACGTCAGGTGATGTATATTTAGCCCCGTTATCAGCGCTATTTCTGAATGCTTGATGGTGTGGCAATATCTGGTCTATTTTTGCAATTGCCGATTGTAAAATGGAGCAAAAAAGAAGCTTCTTTCTTTAACGTCACCCAATAAGGGAATTTTATGCCTACCACAAAGCAATATTACTTCAAATTATTTACTGCAGTATACGTCTGTGTGTTACAACGTGCAATTTGAGACTAGATAATAACATACTGCATTTGTTAAACATGTCTTTTCTTTACGGTCTTTTGGTGGGGCAATAACACAATGGGCAGAGTGAAATGCAACAGTTGACACCACGCAATCATCCATGAATATTCTCGCAGTCATGAATAGTCTCGCAGCCACGCAGAAACATTGAACTTTTCTCTTCTTTGATTCAAAATATGTGAAAAGAACAGTTTTAATCATATTTTCAATAATGACGTACGTAAGGGAATATTTCAAACGTAGCTGATGTTTATTTGTTCTCATAGCATGATTTACGCAATATGGCAGAATGCGGACAACCTGTTTCCAAAGTGAGCGATGAAGTAATTTGAGCTTTCATAATGATTACTTCATGGTTAAACAACTATTTATATAAGCTATAGCAGAAACAATTAGCGGAATTAAATGTTTATTTAAAATATGTAATTGATACTACACCGTGTGGAATCCAACCTTTCAACACATCCCATACTATTTCAAAATCTACATAAATGGTCTTTAACGCAAAATCTCCAGACACGGCAGGTGCCGTCGTTGTCATGATCGTATGGTAGTTGGATTTACAACTGGTTATTCAGTCAACTGGTACCTATCATCATTAACGTTGTCACAATCAAGGCGAGGTTTACTCGATACAACAATATGTGACAAAGTGTGTCAGTGACTTGTGGCAGGTCGCTGGTTTTCTCCGTTTACTACGGTTTCCTCTACCAATGAAGCTGACCGCCACGATATTACTGAATGTTGTTGAAACTGGCGTTAAACAGTAACCATCTCCCCCAGTCTCGCCATCCCCTGTGGTCCACGGTCAGGTTTCCCGTATTACAACCTAACATTCCATCATCTAAAGAGATCCCCTATCTGTCACCTATGGATGTGCTGGGTATAGCTCTGTGGAGTCTTGTGAACCGTTACCATAACAGTATTATTGTTTTTCATTGAAATATGTTTCAGAACTTTGCTCAGTAGTAGAACCCGGTTATGCATATAAAAAACATGCATAGATTCAGATTGAAT
This sequence comes from Gigantidas platifrons, assembly GCA_002080005.1. Lineage (NCBI taxonomy): Eukaryota > Metazoa > Mollusca > Bivalvia > Mytilida > Modiolidae > Gigantidas > Gigantidas platifrons. Next base: position 720,822 of record MJUT01028710.1, on the reverse strand, counting down.
TCAAATGACCACTCACTTTGAATAAATAACAGTATACTCATGACAAGAACAAAAGCAGGGCCAGTGAATGGTTGTAGACCATTGATGCAAGAACAATATTCATATTTTCATAACCTTTTCTAAAACAAGGATAGCATTGGTAGAATTATTAGGTTTTGCGTACCGTTGATCGGCAAGTATGAATTTGTTGTTTCAGGAAAAAGGATCACAACAAGGTTTTACTGGATCTGTCACAAATATTTACGATCTCTGGCTGGCATACTGACAACATAAACTGGGATAGTACGTTGTTATTCATTGATTCTTAACCACAGTGGCTGTGTAATCGTCAGCTTCTCGCTTCGAGTGTGGTAGATCGTAGGTTTCGTGGATTTCAAACCAAATTATAAAAAAAGAAGATATTTGCCGCTTCTGTGTTAAGCACACATCATTAAAGGGCAAGAACAACGACTATATAGCCGGCTCGGAATCAGAATAATGTGTCCGAGTGGAGCAAAGTGCCTATCCGTGGACTGTTGTTTCGTTTCAAAGATGTAGCACTATAAAAATCCAACTAAGCGTATTGTTCTAGTCAAAGTGGACATCATCATTATTTCATGGAAATGTAATACGTTCTCGTCATGATATGACTGAAAATACGCTCACTTGGCGTTAAACAACAATCACTCATTATTCGTTAATTTACAGTCACGGTTAGAGCGTTTGAAGTGAAAATAACCATTTGTGCAAGGGACGTGGGACCCGGGGACAAGGAAGTTAATTGTTCCCACATTTTGAAAAGTGAGTTGGGGTAAAACTATGTTGTAGCACTTTGCTTGGCAACTTTAAGAAAAAACATAAATTTTAGCACGACTCTTGAATCCAAATTTATTTTCCATTTAACCAAAAGGTATATGGGAATTCTTTGAACTATTATTTTTTTGCTAGACAGTTTGGTAAGTTTACTCTCCACTCTCCGATCCACTCCTGAAACCTGCCGCTTTCGTTTTATAAATTTACTCTCAAAGATTTGAAAAAAATTATCTTGCATCAATATTTATTTCGTTATAAGATGGTGTTCGTGTCAAACGCCATTTTTTTCAAATTAATACATTTAAGTGTCATATGCGCCTGAATTTTTTATCGTGATTCATCAAACCTTGTTTTTCGAGGTACTAATAACTTCAAAATAAAGAAAATTTCATCCTTACCATTATTTTGAGCTAAATATTACAACTGTCAGTTTGAGCAAAAAATTAACGACCGTCAGTTAGAGCAAAAAAAAAAATCGTAATTCATTTTAATACATGCTAATTACATTACTTCCGTTTTTCATTGAAATGTTACAATATGATTGGTTATGAAGTGGTCACATGATAATAAAAGAGATGTTTCACATCCCAATGAAACTCAAAACCGAACTTGCACGTGCCTCCATGACCATGTCAGATGTAAACAATCAATGGCGTAGTAATTTCCAACAGCAAATAATCTAACACAAATAAAATTCACAACGAAAATTTCAACTATATTAAATTTTGGTGTGATTTAAATATAATTATAAGAATTGAATGCATTCTTTTGAAGTTTCATTGGAGTATGAAAGCATTGATCGAAGCATATTTTCAACATGAAGCGCTACTGCGCTTCATTGAAAATGTACTTCGGTCAACGCTTTCATACCCCCAATGAAACTTCAAAAGAATGCTTTCAATTCTTAAATACCTGCTTCTTATCGCCCTTAAAACAATGTAAACCGAGACCAAGAATTCAGAAATTTTTGAATTTTCAAACTTTCATTCATATAATATTAGATCTATATATACTAGTAATTGTCATGATGTATTCTAACTCGTGATAAGGACTTTTTTCTTTTTCTTTTTTTTTATATCAATTTTCAATCTACTAGCTTCAAAAGTTGATGCCTGTGAATCGTCACTGATTTTTGTTTATGTTAACACCCTGTGTTCGTGTACAATCAAATGTCCAAAATGTTTTGAGAAGAATACGACATTCTTCTAAGTATCACCAATTAAAAAGTGAAACCAATTCGTTAAATGTCAGTAGTAAATGGCTACATTCTTTTTTTATTTACATATTGGCATTTCCCTGTGAATTTGGCAGTATATATATATTGAGAAGAATCTGGAAAACCTCCCAAGTTTAATTCTTGACATTTTCGAAACAACAAAAAATAATTATGTTTATCTAATAGGTAGAATATAAGCAATCATCGAGGTTTCAATCTTTTCTGTATATTTTTGTTTCTTTCGTTTCAAATAGAAGTCTGTCTTATATTGTCGCTCCCTGTATTTCTCACCAGACATCATCTATTAATATATAGATGTCCGACAGTGGAAAGTCCCCTCTTATATATCAACCATTTGACGAAATAGTTAGAATAATATCTAGATAACAATTTAAAGACAATAATATGTAAAATAAAAAATATATAAAGATAAATAAGCATTTCCCCCAGAAAATTAGAAACAAAAAGTTTTGCGGAAAAAAAATATCCTTCATTTTACGTATTTCTTTAAAGGTAGGTTAGAGGTGTTCCACAATTATGTAACAATGAAATAAAATAAAATATATCGTGTCAGCAGTTTTAGTTTATTTTCTTCTTTATTTTTTGCGGTGCAAATACGAACAGCGAAAAGGTAAAAAAAATACATGCAACCGTTATAATCGTGCTACATTTTTTGTATTATCGCCTACAGGGTTATTGAACGCAATAATAAACAATTATTGCCTTTTAATGGATGCAAACATCCATTGTTAACCTGAAGGGGGTTGTTTTCCCGAGGGAAACAACCCCTTGAGGGTTAACCATTCTGATGTTTACAATCCATTGAAGGCAATAACTGTTTTATTATACCGAACAACAAACCAAGGATTGGGCATTTAAATAAATACATGTAGAAGTAGAAGAATTAGCGACTGCCATCCTGCTGGTCCGACCAAATTGTAAACAAACAGACGACAATGTCACTTCCGGAAAGAGTTGTTTCCCTTTTGAGGCACGCAATGGGTTGTTTACCGGGGAACAATAGGGTTGTTACCCGGTAAACAACTAGTTGTTTCCCGTTTGGGTTAATTTTCACAAAACATTAAAATTGTTTCAGGTCATGTGATTTAATTTAAGCCAATGAGAAGTTAGTGAGGTATAATAATAAACAATTATTGCCTTCAATAGATGTAAACATCCAGAATTGATAACCTGAAGGGGGTTGTTTTCCCGAGGGCTCTAGCCCGAGGGAAGCAACCCCTTGAGGGTTAACAATTCTGATGTTTACAATCCATTGAAGGCAATAACTGTTTTATTATACCGACCAACAGACCTAGGATTGGGCATTTAAATAAATACATGACATGTAGAAGTAGAAGAATTAGCGACTGCCATCCTGCTGGTCCGACCAAATTGTAAACAAACAGATGACAATGTCACTTCCGGAAAGAGTTGTTTCCCTCTGCAGGCACGCAATGGGTTGCTTACCGTTGAACAATAGGGTTGTTACCCGGTAAACAACTAGTTGTTTCCCGTTTGGGTTAATTTTCACAAAACATTAAAATTGTTTCAGGTCATGTGATTTAATTTAAGCCAATAAGAAGTTAGTGAGGTATAATAATACTAATTAATAGACGTAATTTTGAAAACACTCTGCAAACAAAAGTGGAAGAAGAAACTGTTAGGGATTGGGTTATTAGTTTTAAACTAAGAACCACAAGAACGCTCTTTATATAATCAACCAGTAGTCATATTGGTGTCATGTGTTGTTTCTTGTGTTAATACATGTTTACAAAACCTCATTTCTTTGCATTTTTAGGGAACAACCATTTAA
>MJUT01028710.1:699828-716820 GCA_002080005.1 Gigantidas platifrons | reverse complement strand
TACCCCCCCCCCCCCCTGCAATGTTCGGTCCCTTAGCAGAATCTGTTAAAATTCTCGTGCATACTGTGGAGTAGTTTTTTTCCTTCTTCAACATCTTCACATTTTTTAAAGTAACTACATTTGTATACGCATACGCAGTGGAAACAGCGAAGCTTTTCACAATTATGCATGATGAATGAAAGATTGTATAGTGACTACAGAATCATTTGTTGGTTGATGTTTTTCACGAAACTAATCGAAAAAAGGTTGACTTCATCCAAAAACAGTAATTTTGACGTTAATTTAAGATTTAATATATATGTTTAATTATAGTTAAAATATATTTATTGTAAAAAAAAGAAATTGTTGTACTTCATTGTTTGTTGTTGGGGGGGAGGGGGTTGTTTTGTCTGTTCTTCAGTTTACGACCTTTAATTACCCTTTTGATATTTTAAACTTTCTTTATCTTTAGAGGATGAAATTCCACCTCTTATACATTAAAAAAAACACACACACAAAACAAAAACAGTGAGTTAAATTTATTTTAAATGGGAAATGTCTAAATCCAAAAGTTGACATTCGTGAGTCACTTAAGGAATGAATGGGTTGTTTATACTTATACCTCAAAATAATTTGGCTTTTGTTTAAACAGCGTTTGTATAGTATAGGTTATAAATGATGTACATGTATTTCAATGAAATGAAATGATCTCACCCCCTTATTTTGAAACGAAAAAAAGGGGGGGATATTGTCCATTCTTTTTATCAGATGGTAGGGAAATGAGATCATCCCTACCCCCCATTCCCTTTGAAAAATTAGCATGGTCGTGATGTGTAAAAATGGATTTAGAACATTTGTTTTCTCGAAGATATAATGCCGCCGATTTGACACGTACCTGAATCAACGGCATTCTTTTTGATCTACAGAATTATATGGTTATGAAAACATTTTTAGGATCTTTGATCACCATTCTAATAATATTTTTAAAAAATAAGTAAAAATTTAGGATTAATTGTTAACGATATACAAACAATTTAAATGGTCGAATTGGATTAAAGCAATTTTAAAAGGTTGAAATTAACTGAGATTATTTGGGTAACACTCTATATGTTATACCTATAAAAACAAGCTTTTAGTATATTGACAAGTAAGATAAAACGGGATATTATAAAATAATAAGGCTACATTGAGATACTAAATGTATGTAATTATTTTGAAAAATAATATAATTTAAAACATTTTATTTTAATGAACACCGATCATTTAAAAGTATAACAATAAATATTGAAATTAATAGTTATTGAATATACAATTTAAACTACGTACTTCATTATGATTCGTTGTGGCTGTTTATGAGGTGTTATTTGGTTTGCCAATGAGACTTGGATTTTGTACTTATTTTGCATTAAATAATTTCTTTCACTTGTACATTTCATATATTTTTTTTCTCAATTCAATATTTTATTAGCGTCTCGCCTTATGTATACTATACATACATAAATATATATTTTTTTCTCACGATACTGCTTTTCCAGAGAAAAAATAATTGATAGTACATCTCCGTTTTAGATACTTGGTCCTGTAAACAAACCAGAGGAGTCATAATGGAACATTGTACTATCTTATTATAAGACAATACTATCAAAGGAAAAAAGAAAAGAAAAAAAAAAGAAAAGAAAAAAAAACACAAAAAAACGTGATACACAAATACAAATATCTTTATTTCCAATTAAGGAGATGGATTGATTACATTGATTGGAAGATGACAACATTTTATGAAACAAACAAATCAAAATTTAATCATACCATTGACATAGTAATAGTTGCATTCGAATGTATGCTGTATAACAAGCACAGTGACCCATCAGTTGTAAAATAATAATGGTCGGACTTCAGAGAGGATTTATATAAAAATATATATACACCATACATACAAAATGTATAAGTTTACACTTGAATTCTTTTCATTAAACAGTTTTATTATGTATCATTTATTTATTAATTTATTATTATTATTTTTATTATTATTTTCTTCTTAGATTTGTATGTTATGCATATAATTTAATAGGTAAATACTTATAGGTATATGTATAACATTTTATACCACTATATTGGATGTAATAATACAATGTGAACTTGGAAGAGAGTCCGGAGGTCAAACCTCACTCCCAGATAACAATTTAGTTCTAGTTTCTGTTAATGACATCAACAGTTTTATGACTATATTAATAATAATTGTATTTTCATTTGAAAGTAACCAAATAAATTTAGATTTGTTATCCAATGATGCAAAATTTTTGCAAATATCTGAGATTTGCTGCATAGCTTCAGTTCTAAATGAATTTAAAATGGGACACTGCAGTAAAAAATGTATTTCATCCTCTATTTCTAATTTGCATAGTTTACAAATTCGTTCATTCAATGGTATATTCTGGTATCTCCCCTTTTCAATTTCTAAGTTATGTGCACTTATTCTAAATCTAGTCAATATGTTTCTGTTAAAATTTGAAAAGTCTATATATGCGCAATTTATTTCCATATTGTTTTCCAGGTCTGTCATTAAGAATTTCAGTTTTTCAAACTGCATTATATTTAGGTTTAAGTTTTGAATAAAAGTATGATTTTATATTTCTTTTTGTAGTCAATGTCATCAGTGTCGCAAAGATGACACAAATTCTCAATTCTTGATAGGTTTTGTCCTTTTCTGGTATACACTGCACATTCCTAAGCGAAATGATTACAAATTTCAAAGAAAAAAAACCCAGATACGACATCATATAGTTTTAGGCTAAATTCATGTTCATTCTAGAACAAAATGTACAAATTTTAACATTAAGAAAAGAATCTTTAGTATAGCAACGGTCATCCGTAGAGGGAAAACTGTTGGATGTAATTGTGACAAATAGTCTTAATTTATAACCAGCTTCATATCTCGACAATTGCAGGGTTAGGGAGCTATAACGTTGGTAATTTTTTTTAGATTTAGATTTGATTTTTGGTGTTTTAGCGCCACCCTCAGCAATATTTCAGCTATATCATGGCGACCAGCTTTAGTGGTGGAAGAAGCTGGAGTACCCGGAGAGAACCACCGACCATGGACAAGTAACTGGTAAACTTTATCACTCACGGCTGCAAGTCGAGTGCACCCTTTTTTGTATGGTAATTATTTTAGCTACTGTCTCTTACACAAATTGGGTTATGGTTAGGGCAAATGGTATTTAACGCCACTTTCAACAATATTTCAGCTATGTCATGGCGGTCAGTTTTATTGGTGGAGGAAACCAGAGTACCTGTAGAAAACCACCGGCCTGTCGCAAGTCATTGACAAACTTGATCACATATTGTTGTATCGAGTACACCTCGCACTGAACGGGATTCGAACTCACAACTTTAGTGGTGATAGACAATGATTGCACATGTAGTTGTAGATCCAACTACCATACGATCACGACTACAACTGCCCCTCACACAATAGTATACAAAATATAACGGGTTTAATTTGTATTATTATTATTTTGCAAAATATGAATTAAAAAAAAAAGGTTTCTGAACAATGGTATACAGATGCTGAAATCTTTGGCATAATTAATTAAATCAAATCAGATAAGAAAAAAGGTTACATTTTTCAGGTGCGCAACATCAGAGATAGTAATCAAAGACGGGTATCATATTCAGTGCATCGCGTATATCTTCTACTTTCTAAAAGTTGATAAGAAACAGGGCTTTACTATTAATATATTTCAACACGACAAGGGTGTGAAAATGTCTCACCGACCACAACATTGCATTGATTATATTATTTTTATTGACTTTAAACTCTGATATGGGACACGGTTTATTTAAATAATAACAATTTAAGTCAACATGCAACAAGAAAATTACAAAGTATCTTAAAGGTGCACTGTTACACAACTTTCTTTGTATTTCTTTAAATGCGTTAAACTAATTGTAGCATGTGTAAACGAAATTTGTAAAAATTTAAGTATTTGTAGTATATAATGGGTATAATGGTGGTCTTCTCTTAATGCTTGATTTGGGTCAGTGGAATCGAATTAAAACAAAAACAGTAGGTAAGATTCTGCGTACTTTATTTTTGCTTTGCTTTGAAAAAAACAAACGCTATTTTGGGTGCTGTTTTTTCCGTTGTACTCCGGTTTCCTTCATCAATAAAACTGACCGTCACTGTTGAAAGTGGCATCAAGCATCATAAACCAACCAACCTATTGTGAGGGTATGAAATGTTCTCACTCGAAAGCAATAGAATATTATTTCTAAATATAGAAGGTTAACAGATGTTGATAAATTAGAAACATCGTCATTTGAAGGATAGAAATAAATCCAAGCAAACAGATGATGAAGATGATGATGATGATGATGAGAGCAGTGGAAAAGAATATTGGCTTTCTATCTTGTTGAGATGGTCACACATATAGATTTACTGAACCAGACAATAGTCAGTCTGTTAAATTTAATGGCAGGCCACAAGAGGCTTAAAAAATGAAGACTTAAGTCTGTAGTATACACGGCATTCCGTATGCCATGAAATTAGTTCTCAATTAGCATTATTTGGATATTTATATATAATTGTATTAAAGGAAAATATGAATATTTTAAACATGAATAAAGGTATCCCTTTAAACGTTTAAAACAATAATTTTGCAATAGTTACTTATTGCAACCAACTATTATGATCTTTTACGACTTGAAACACAATTCAATATGTATGCTGTGTTCTTATACCCACCAATCTCCACAGTGGGAGCGCATTATGACTGCCGAAAATATATATATTTATTGTAATAGACGTTGTTGTTGCCAATTGGTCATTTCACAATTTACTGTGCGACTTACAGTACTTCAGTGCTTTTCGATAAAGTTGAAAACCTTCCATAAAAAATACGTTGATATGGTAGTATTTATATCAATCGATAGCGCACAAAATCCTTCCGTGTGTGATACATCTTTAGGCAATTTATTATTGATATGAGAGAAATATTTACTTATATTATTAAATAAAACAAACATTGGTTTATTCACTGTTTAATCAGACGATCTATCGCGTCAGACAGCTCTTAAGATAATGACAATATCCGTTTGTTCCATTAACTTCTGTTTTGCCTCGAGCTTTGCAGCAAGAAGAAAAGTCATTCGCAAGATTTTTTTAGCGGCATCATTATCATAGACGGTATTTATGATATGTACTCATATATATTCTCGTAATGTAAAATATGTGAAATCTTGATCGACAGAGGACCATAACATCTGTTCATTCATGAAATGGTTCTAATACAATGTCCATAATTGTCAAAAATTCTTTAACATTTATCAGACAGCGTCGAAAATTCTAGCTTTTTTATTACATTGATCAAACGTTCAAGTGAGCTACTGTCTTAACTTTGCATTCGTCGTTGTCTGTCGGCATCGTCGGTTACCCGCCATTTTTTTCATATTCTTCTCTGAAACCATTGAACCAATTAAAAACAAATTAATAATTTATAATCATTACAGTTCATTCGATAAGAAGTATATGTCCGATCAACCCCACCCCCCCCCCTCCACCCCGTACTCCCAAAGAAAAACATGCCTGACGTGACAAACCCGTACAATGGCTACACTACATGTATCTCATCTATACCTGCTTTTCTGAAATGTCTCCATTCTTTCGATTAATTTCATGCTTTTTTTTTTTTAACTGTTCCGTATATTGTCCGTCATTTCGGTTTTCGCATAGTTATATAATGTCTTGTACCATGCTTTCTTCATGACAGACAATAAGAGATTGGTGTATCTATAATTATGAACACGAAAAAAAATGTTTTCGGTTTGGTTTGTTAAACAAGAAAGAAAACAACACATTTTTTTTTCAACTAGTCGTGTATGTAAATGGAAACGAAAGTAAAATCATTTATATCCAAGTTTTTCCACGGAAACATTGATTTCGTTAATTGCTAATTATCATTTTAACATATATTAATGAAAACAAGCATCTGCAAACTTTCAAGACAATAAAATGGAACAATAAATTATTTTCATTAGAATGGTTCAACAGATTTCTATTTTCATTTTAGTTTACAGTTGTATTATTCAGTATGAGCAGAATTACAACACTTGCATGGAAAATGTGATTATTATTAACCGGAATCTGATACCCATTGTTTCCTAGCTATAGACGACCACAACCAAACGAACCACGGATAAGCAAAATCATGCTATTCAAATCACAGTATGTGGTAGTCAGTGGCACTCAATCAGTCTGAACCTATTCCATTATTACTACAATAATTGAATGTATATCTACCGATTGTTTCTGATATCGCTTGATATGTGTTCCATATGGAATCGGAATATCTTGGAATTGTCAGACCGGTGTCAAGTAATATACACATGGAATAATGTCAAAGATATTGGTGAAATGTTGTGTTTGGCTTAAATTTTAATGATAAATATAATGAAGACTTTTCACAACTTGTTTATTTATTTTTTTGCTCACAAACTTTGCATAAACTGTCTTTTTTCCTGATTCATTGTTGTGTAACTTCAAGTGAGCTGTATTTCAGTTATATTCAAGAGAAACAATTTTGAAATAATAAACCATGTAGCCAAAGGTTAACATGTAACACTGAGGTGGACAAATCTACTCATCTCTTAAAAAAATCCTCCTTATTATATCAGTTTAATATTCATATTCTATGTGGCCGTTTTCTATGAATAACAAAAATGAGGGTTTTTTTTTTCATTTCACAGAGTCACATTTAGCTCATAGGACTAAAAGTAAGGTTGAGCTTTTGCCATCACTTGTTTTTCGTTGTGTATTCTACTGCGGGAATGATAGGTATGGTCCTTGTGTAGTACCCATTCTAAATTGTAACCGATAGGTGTCAATTCCTCGATTTTAACCGCAAGAGCATAATTAGGAGCTGATCCTTGGTTTAAAATCATATTGAAATGCACAATTGTCATATTTAGATAAATATTTGTTGAGTAAGTCTCTGGTTGTAAATATTGCTTCTATATAAATTCGTATGTTAATTTATATGTAAATTTGTATGTTATTTTCTATATAGTAAACGACTATTTCAAACACGCGTTTGTATTCATTTTAAATGAGATACGCCTTCCTATATTCTACCGTTCAAAAGATCATGGTTTTCAGTCCCGCTTATCTTAAGAGGGTCTATTCATGCATTTGGCTCTCTTAATGTTTTATTTTTAGATCACTTGAGCTATTGATATTATTTGACGTCCATCCCGTCCGTCCGTATGGTGTAAATGGATAGTTTAAATTGTTATATCATTTCAATAAAAATATTGTTAATATTCTTCCTAGGACACAATTTATCAGAGGACCCAATGAGTTAGGTAGTTGGATTACCTAACAACTCATACAAACCTATCACCAATACGGCGTGGGTTCGCGCACGGCTTTGTAAATTACAAAAAGGGTGCACTCTACTCGCAGTCGCAAGTGATAAAGTTTACCAGTTGATTGCCCATGGTCCGTGGTTCTCTCCGGGTACACCGGCTTCTTCCACCACTAAAACAGGTCGCCATGATATAGCTGAAATATTGCTGAAAGTGGCGTTAAAATTTAACACCAAAAATCAAAAAATCAAAATCAATCACAATTTATCATCAGCTGTATTACCGTAATCTCGATTTTACAAAGCACTTTTACAAATCAAACACACCTTTTTAGAGTTTTTCTTTTTTTTACGTTTTTGTCATTACGGAATAGGAGAAAAGTCCCTCCCCTGGCTACACGTTAATTTACGACCCTGACTAGTGTAAATATGGGCTGAAATTGCACGCTAAATGTTTGATACATTTTACATATTAAATATTATTCTGTTATACCTTACAACAGAAATATTGCTTAAGTGGTATTCAATGCCTTTTACATTGACCCTTCTTCTTTTAAGAATATATTTCATGAACCCATCTGAAGAAATTAGTACTTTACAACCAGATGAATATAAAATAAAATACAGTATAACTCTATGCAAACGAACAAATTCATGATATTCTTGTTCATCCTACAAAAGCCAGTACATTGTTATAAAACTGGCGGTCTAGTTTTTCTGTCAGATTTTTATAATTTTATACATTGTATTTAGAGATTTATCTCTTTACACTTGTGTTGTCAAGTTGACCCTTTTATGCCTGTAATGCATTTCATGTACACACGAGACAAAGGAAAAGGTGTCATTTTGACTTTCTTGTTATTAATGAAAAACAAGAAGTCGCAAATTGTTAAAACAATAAGATATGTTTAAAGTCACTTTCAGTTGTGTAGATTTATATCATACTGCAAAATTTATATGATTTTGAAAACATACAAATATGTCATGACAGCCGGCCTTTTTAGGATAAAAATAGTTGGTGTTGTGCATGGTTCGAGTTGTAACGATTATGAATTTGGTCACCAAAGACTAAAAAATGGTACATGTATTTGCTGCTCCTCTTCATTAGGAGTAAGAGCAAAGTTTGTTGGCTCAGAGTCGAGATAAAGTGTCCGAATTGTACAACATGTTGTCGACTGTTGGATTTCGGCAAACCAGCACTATACAAATCCACCCCAATGATGGTCTACTAAAACAAGCAAGCATGTTCAGCTTGTTCTAGTCATCATATGCATTTTATATATACAGCCAAACCTGCCTTAAAGGACACCTCTATATAACAAATCACTGTCTATAAAGGGCAGTCTCATTTTTACTATTAATGGTAGTATACATATAATTTGAACCTGTATATTAAAGGGTACATTTTCAGATTCCCTTGAGTGCCATATCTATATACAGGTTTAACCGTATCTGCAAAATTGCTCAATTGAAGTTAAACAAAAATTACTCACTTTTAGGATGTATTTTATTATGGGTTCATATATATCATGTATTTTTTTTAGTTTGAAAGTGCCATTTGCGACAGGAAGAACAAAAGCATAGGAAGAATTATTTAAGCTAAAAATACCGCATCGGTGGTGTAATGGTTAGCGTGCTTGCCTAGAATGCGGCATATCTGCTTCTCAGCTAAACACGCAGCATTAAGGAACACGAGCAAAGAGTTGTTGGCTCGGAATCAGAATAATGTGTCCCAGTGGAGCGACATGTCTACCAGTGGACTGTTGTTTCTGTGAGTTAAAACATCCAACAAAGTGTGTTGGTCTAGTAGAATGTGGACATCATCCTCATCTCATTGAAAATCTAACTTGGTTCTCGCCATGATATACTTGAAAAATTGTTCATTTGAACTTAAACAACAATCACTCACTATTTTAGTTGATGATTGTTGACCTGTTGATCGCGTTTCCCTCACATTAAAATTTCCTTTCCATTTCTTGAATATATATCTGATTTACCAACTAAGGCTGTCTAGTCCATAGACAGTTGTATTTAAATATTTTTTTTACTACTTTTTCATATTGTGTAGGTACATTGCTGTCGCACAGAATACACGTACCTTATATGTGTTTGGGGCCGTCGTGTTCGTGATTGTATGGTAGTTGGATTTACAACTACCTTGCAATCATAATGCCTATCACCACTAAGGCTGTGAAATAAAATCCCGCTTATGACGAGGTGTACTTGATACAATATTATTTGATAAAGATTGTCATTGACTTGTGGCAGGTCGGAGGTTTTCTCCGTGATAAAGATTGTCATTGACTTGTGGCAGGTCGGAGGTTTTCTCCGGATACTCCGTTTCCTCCACCCACCAATAAAACTAACCACCATGCACGATTTAACTGAAATATTGTTGAAAGTGGCGTTAAACTCCACAATACTACCCCTTGTATGTGTTACATGTACTCTAATGTAAAATATAAAATTTATGGGAAATAAAAGAGTTTTTGTCAGCAAGTTCCTCTTTCAAGTAATTTTCCTATTGCATAACACATTTGGGGAATTTAATCTTTCACACGAGATTAAAAAAATGCATTAATGTAAGAAAGATTTTTCCATTTTGACAGAAAGAAATATTATTTTGATTTGCTTCAAATTACATTACATTTTAGAATAATTTCACAGAATTTGATTTAATAAAAAATATAACAAGATTTTTCTTTTAGACACTTCACTAATTTTGGTTAAATATGTTCTGTATTTTATATTTTCTTATCATGACAACTGCATGCATTAATTTATTTGTTCACAAAATACAGAGATATTAAAATTATTCTAATAATATCGGAAATTAAAATTAAAGCTGTGTCTAAATAAAATGTATAAAGAATATCTTTTCTATATAAAAAATGGATTAAATTGAACTAAAAAATATGAAGAAGGAATTTGTAAAATATAGTCTTTTCGTGTAGATTTTGAAATAAAACTTGTCAGACAAAAAATATATTAAATGATAGTTACGAATATGAAATTTATTTAATGAAAATTAAAATTTCACAATTTAGGACAAAACACCAAATCCAGCGACAAAAATAAATTTTAGCTTATTTATTGTTGAAAATATTGAATAAATAATTTTATCATTTGTACGAAATATTGCAGTGTAAAATCTGCATTTGAAATATAAATAAACGAAAAAAGACATTTCGATTAATTTCATGGCATCAGTGGTTCCAATGTCAAAATCATACAGTACAGAAAAAAGAAGAAGATTAAAAAAGGAAAATAAAACACACATGCACATTCAAAATTTAAAGGAACAGAATAATAAGTAAGTCAACGAATAAATAAATCTATATTTTCAAATCTAAGAAATAAAAACGAAATTGGAATTGTATTCTGTGAATGTAAAAGAAATATTCTAAGAAGTAAACTATATAAGTTGTAAAACTTGTGTTCAATCCCACTGTATATATTTGACAATAAAATATGCTTAATTAACCATTGCTTGCTGTAATATGGGTTTCATAAATAAATTAGGCAATATAATTTTTAAAATTTTAATTTGTGTCCATGTCTGAGAGGACATAAATGACATCATCATTACACTATTAAAAACATTTCATAATTAATTTACAATGTGAATTTGTACGATTAAATACAATAAAAAATTCCGATATACCTTGTCAAATAAGCACTAAATATCACAGTCAATCATAATTATAAACAATTAACGTCAGAATTTCGGCTATGTGGAATTCCATGACTGGTAAAATGGGGTGGTAAACTGCCTGGAAAAACAAATTGTCCTAAACTTTGAGACCTCAGAACCAGTTCTTGTTGTGTTATTACTCCGTTATGGTAACCTGGGTAACCACCAGAAAACGGAACAAGATTTTGCGGAATTCCTTGAACATTGCGAACCATATTAGAATTGTAAAGTCCAGAAGCTAAAGACAACTGAAGAGTTGTTGCTGAATGTCCTTTCAAATCGATGACTTTCGGAGGTGGGCTTGGAATTCTATCAAAAACGTCATATTTCTTTTTCTTTCCTCCGTCTTCACTTTCGTGTCGCTTACGTTTTGCAGATTCGTCATCTGTTCCTATAATACTATCAATTGTAAATAGTCTCTTACGGACTTCAGGAATTGGACGATGTTCATAGTTTACTACCAATCTATTTTCATCGTTAGAATTGTTATTCTTATCATCTTCATTTTCATTGATTTCCTCGTCCGAACAAACGTTAATTCCACTGTCTTCTTCAATTTCGTTGTCCGAATTTTCTTCTTCCGAATTTCCCTGTTCGTAATCCTCTGAATCTTCTCCTGCCTTTAAAGATGGCTTGACACGGCGTTTTCTTCGTCGGTAGTTACCATTTTCAAACATTTCATCACATTTCGTATCTAAAGTCCAATAATTTCCCTTCCCTGGTTTTCCTTTTTCTCTTGGAACTTTCATAAAACAGTCGTTTAGACTTAGGTTGTGTCGTATAGAATTCTGCCATCCTTGTTTGTTGTCATGGTAATATGGAAATCTCTCCATGATGAATTGATATATTCCATTTAATGTCACTTTTTTATCTGGTGCATTCTTTATTGCCATGGCAATAAGAGCAATGTAGGAATACGGTGGTTTTTGTGGTTGTTCTCTCCGTTGCATTTCTTCAATCATCCTCAAAGCATAAGCTCGATTAAAATCCATTGGCGGCATAAACATCTGAGTGGGATATGGATAAGATGATGTGGCTGCTGTGGCTCCCATGGCGGCATTATATTGTCCGTATAAAACTCCAAGCATCGGATTTAGAGAACCACACGGTGGGCGAAAATGTACAAGTTCATTCGGTGAATTCATAGTTACAGATTTTTTTTTTAACAAAAAGAAAACACTTGCTAACTTTACAAGTTCAATAATTTGAATTTTAGCAAAGGTGTCCACAATTTGTCTTCTCGTTAATGAAATTAAAATAAGAAAAATAATATCCAATGCTGCATGCAGCTTCGGAGGTGTTCTATTGGCGTCGAGACCCACTTGAAGAACTGATCTACACTGGTCTCCCAGAAGTCAACTCTATTATATAAGTAGATATACAAATTAAATGTGTTATTGTTTTTGTATGGTTCGCTGATGGTTAAATAAATGCTGGCGTGAATAAACATTTATTGAGTGGCTTTTTTTGTCCCGAAGGTGAGAGGGCTGTCAATCCAACGCTAAGCCCGAAAATGATAACTATGTCGACCAATCAGAACTCCCGAACGTGTAAACTTTATTTACAAAACGACTGTTAACTATGTTTTTGCCCACCCATGTGGGTTACACATTGTTTATTTTGAAATTTCAAAACGAATGTATGACCACCCCCAGAATAAACAAAACTTAAGTAGTTTTTTTTACCAACAGATCATGTCTACCGTTTAATTACTATTCTCCCGATCGCATCTTAATGGCTGATTTTTATCAGAGCTTGCATTCATACAATGAAAGGTGTTCGTATTAAATATTTCTATCACGCAACTTTGTTACGATTTTATAAGATAAAAACGCAACTCAAAACAAATGTTACCCATTGTGCATTTCGGCGGCTGGTGTACATAGCAGCGATAATACCATAACCTTTTTCAACAATTAAGTAATTCTTACTTTTTTATAAGTTATTTTTAGGGTGAAACATTATTTTTTTGTGATTACCACGATTTTAAATGATATATCACATGATAAATGAAAATGAAAAATTATTTTTCTTATGTATATATATATATACACCTATGTACCAACATGTACCAGCTGAAAAAAATATATTGAAACATTTGTAAATAATATTTTCCGTATTTTCTTCACTATTTCTTTTTGTCGTAAAAGTAATAAAGGATATTTGTCTCCCCTTTCATAATCTGACTTTGACAAATGGGCCTACTAGAATTTTTCCACTTAAGATGACACAAAGAAACATTTCTTAGGTACAAATAAATGAAAACTTAATTAATAGAAAGTGTTGTGATAATACACATATGTTTTAAAACAGTATATTTTTAAGAGAATAATAATTCATTAATACAATACAATATTTCTATAAAAAAAATTATGAAATAAAAACAAATTATCCTCATTACCCTCCCTCCCTATGAGACAGGGATTCAGCCGGTACATCGGTTCGGGACCCGACAAGGGGCCTGTAAATCTCTGAAGGGTCCCATAGTCTTGGCTTAGCCATTGACGCTTTATTTTGATTTTTTTTTCATTTGGGGGGGGGGGGATATTTTCAGCTATTTTTTTTTATTTATTTAGAAAAATAATTATCTAAAATTCACTTAGTTTTCTTAATTCTGGTTGTTGATCAACACGCACACTTACTTACATTGTAACAAGGAAGGCCATCATTTCCAGTGATTTCATTATATAACATATATTTGCTGTCTTTCAGGTCCAAACTTTGTTTGAAATAACCCATTGAGAATGTATCCTCACAAAGTTGAGAGAACTCTCAGCCTGTCCCCGGGGGTCCCAAAGCAGTCTTGTTCCGCCTTGCAAAATTTCTCTTTGAGGCCCTGCCCTCAAGTAGTTCATAACGATTCTTTTCTATCTAAATTAACATAAAAAAAAACCCTAAGAAGATAGCAATAAATTCAACTTATAGGAGAGCTTCGCATCTTGAATCGATCATACACTATATAAAAATGATCCTGTATCATTGGGATGTACTATAGTATTTAATAGAGACGCTGAATTATTGTCTAGAATGTAGCTTAACAAGAACATTCATCAGCTGATCATACAAATAGATTATTTAAAATATATTTCTAATGTGATACTTATATCAATCTAAAGAAAGGTTTTCTTTTCTTGTGATTGTTGGTTTTGCTAATCGAGAGTTTTATTTTTGCAAATAATGATAAAATTCAAAAGAAATTAATTCTCCCATCCCATTTTGTTTATCTGTAATTTCCTTAAATATTCCCACAGTAGTTAAGACGGAAACAAATCATGGCCATCCCTTTCTTAATAAGATAATCATCCTAATCTTATTGAACTTGGATTAATAAATTGATGCAGACAGTATTAGATTATTATATAAAAATTGATTTAATAATTTACTTAAAAGGCTAAAAAATTTCTTTGGCGCTTTCCCAGGGCTAAATATTAATATCTTAAAAAAATATTCCAAAAAGAAGGAAGATGTGAAAAAAATTGCTTTGGTCAATATAATGCATCAAGTTTTGAGGCTTCTTATGAAGAACCAATTTTGCGACATTCTGATAAATATTTCTAAAGTACATTGTATATCATAACTATATTTTTCAATATTTTGAAAAATGAACGCGAATAGAAAAAAAATCAGTATTTTAAAAATCATAATTTAATTAATTCCAATCTGTCTCTGTTCTGATAAGATGGCACTAATAGAAATATGTTGAGTAAAGTTTTGCGCTTTCAATTTTCTCAATTCATTAAAAATTCATCAGATAAATAAAAAATGCTATGAAAATGTGTTAAATTTCAAACTGCTTGGCTGAACCGTTCTGAGACCCCTAATTACTATGAAAACATCAGTCGCCAGGGTTGTTGTTTAAAAACACAAACACACACGAACATAAATTGAATTTCAATAGACGCATTTATTTGTGAAATTAAATTATATTGTCGAGATTCGAAATCCATAAACACCTTTATGTGGTACTCAATAATGGAAAATATACTTCGATTTAATAATATTATTTCGATTGTTACGTCATCACTAATGGGGCATGTGACAAGTATCACCTCTGCGTTTGTCAATAATCATTATTTCCTTTCATTTCTAAATGATCTGTTGACTTTGATGTTTTCAGAAAAGATATTATTGAAAGAATGTAAATAATGCTCGGAAATCTCACTTTAACGAGAAGTGAGAAAAGTAAAGGTTTAATGAAAATAAGACCATGTCAAAGTTTGTAAATAATTAGTAAATATATATACAGATGTTAACAAGTGTCAATTTAAGTTTGTTCATAACTGTAAAACTAAAAAAAAAAGTTCACAATGTAAAGATAGTTACCCTCAAAACTATGTTAGCATAATACCATATATAGTAACAATGGAAATGATGACTTGTAATCAAATATTAATATTTATGTTGAATAATAAAACTTAGTAAATATATTTAATATTTTGCAAGAATTCGAAACACCATGGTTTTAAAAAACAAGGAAACAAACAAACAAAAAATATATTTCATTTTTTTATTGAGTTGTTTTGTGTTCAGAAATCTAAATAAAAACAATACGAACGAACACGTTTGATATTACGACAATTAATAGAACAATGTGAAACGCGGGAACACCCGCATCTCAAGAGCATTCATTCTACAAGAACAATAATTAAAAAAAAAAAAAATAAATAAACACGCTAAGTGTTTTAATATATCACACTATTAAATGTTTCGTTTCATATAAAAAATACGGTATCAAGAAAAAAAAACCAAAACAATTTCTTTCATTAAAGATCAACATTTATGTCACTGTATGACACTTCATTATTTATCAACAAATAACAATTTTCGGGTGATAAGAAATAACATCTAGTGTAAAAATAGATTATATATGACATAAACTATACATATAAGATGAACGATGTTGTCTCATTCCGGAGCCAGCCTCCTTCGGCCATTGTGACCCTTGCCGTCAGCTGACAACCCTAAGGTCAAAGAACACAACATGAGCGGTGGTCTGAAATAAATACAAATTTGTAAAGTGACAAAAATGGATGGATATGTATATATAAATTTGGGAGGACACCATTTTTTTTTCACTGTACGATTACAGTTGAAGTAAATGATTTTCTTTGTATTTTATGAAACACTGTTTCAAAGTCCCTTTTTCAAAGATTATATTGTTCTTTTATTCGTCATGTTCTCTCAAACAATATATGAAATGAACTAAATATGTTGTATGAAAGGTCGTAATACAAAGTAAATAAGGGTAATAACAAAATTACCGAACACCAAGCAATCCTCCAAAGGGAAAGGCAAAACTCACAAGTAAAAAAACAGACAAAATCAGTCAACAACCTGAAAACTGGGAAAACTGCAACTTGGCACAGGCATTTCCAAAGATGGTGGGCCGAATCAGATTCTACAGCGCCAAACCTCCCGCTTCCATTACGGTTAAAAGGCTGAGGCCGACACCACAACAGTACTCCCAACAACACTGGGACAAAATATGTACAACAGTAGTCAACGCAGTACTCCATGGAAATCCATCGTTTATTATCGTCTCTGCAGAACGGTTCAACTAAACGGTCATCTTCTTACACAATTTGATTTCAAATGAGATGTTGAATGACGTCATGTCTAAACCACGATTACTTAATCCTTATCTTTATACATTTTCCATATTTACTCTATATGAAAATCCATCGTTTATTATCGTCTCTGCAGAGACAGAATATTTTTCGCCAAGATCTTGGTATCGGAATATAAACTTTTTAAGAGATCGAATAAGGTGAATCTTTTTTTTATAGCCCTGATCCAGTAGCCGGTTTCTCAGATAAAGATGACGTTTCAAGAAATCAGAATAATTGCTACTGGCCCTTGCATAACGAATCAATTGCGAGATGTAAACACCATATGCAGGAGAAGCTGGTATATTGCTGCACATATTTGGAAAATTTATGATTTTAAAATTGAAGTCAT
>MJUT01028710.1:678311-699717 GCA_002080005.1 Gigantidas platifrons | reverse complement strand
CAGCTCTGGAGGATATATCAATGGAAGAAATTCTGCAAATCTAGGATTATTGATAGGTAAAATGTCATCAGTATATCTGTATGTCAAAATAAAGGCTCTAGCTTCATGAATCTTCTTATCTTTTACAAGGACCGACCTTAGGAGGTGCGTGGCCCAGTGCTGTTCTCTGTAAAAACATGCCTTGTGTTGATGTGTGTACTTGAACAACCGAAAGAAGATAAATCCAGCGCGGGGCCCAATTGGGAGCAATTGGTTTAAGGCCGGCCCTGGCCTGACGTAATGCAATATTCAATCATGCAGAAAACAAACAGTTGTAATAATAACCGTTTACAGTATTAATATGATACGATATGAAAGCTCATAATATAACATAGACCATATGTTTGATTAAAAGTCGTCGACTTCTGACCACATGCAAGTCGACTCACGCCCCCAAAGTGAACCACCTGTGGTGTCAAGATTGTTCGTACACCTACAAAAACCAGTGTGACGCTAGCCATATCATTTCTATATAATGTTATTTTGGTGAAGAATATACCCAAGACGATGGTCAGAACACACCTTTTCAAATTACAGAATGACATATCTGAATAAAATGTACTTTCTATATACGTATATTGTTTATATACTGCAACCTCATGCATGCTAAACAATTTAGGACCAACATTGGACGTTTTGGTTGTTTATATCATGGTCCGTGTTCATCAAGAGTATATTGTGCTTCGCTCTGCATATAAATACAGGTCACCAGGAGACTTTATACGTTTAATAGACACAAAAAGCAAAGGATTATACGGTAAACTTTATATGGCAGTAAATACTTTGATTGCAGTATATATTGCAATTATTATTATACTTCAGTATACGTTTTCTTATGAAAAAGACATGTTCATTGATACAAGTATATTCTATTTACTGGTAGATGGTAATGTGTAGCGAATTATTCACTGGTCAATTCCAAAATACAATTAATATCTGCTGTGTTATTCACCGGAGACGCGCGATCTATTTTTGTGAAATTTTTAATGCTCTTGATTCATTCCATGAAACACGGTAATTGACATTTATATTCTCAGGATTTTTCCTATGCGAAACTAAAATCCCGAAACCCGCAATCGGCACCAACAAACATGATGAGCAGCTAGAGTCTATGTCTGTCCATGGTTATATAAGTGTCTTATGCTGTTCTGTCGGTGTCTAGGGGGACAATAAACTAGCCATTACCCTCACACTTGTCAATAAGTGTATGACATTTAATGATTTTATAAGGTGTCGTTGAGGTCAGCGTGTGCTCATGTTTATTATCTAGTCTACAGGCGCGGACCTAAGAGAGGACTGTGGCTTAAACCAGGAGTACCTTTGTCACGAAACAATTCGATAGTTTATGGAGTGAACTCAGTTGCTCCGGAGGGAAAAGTAGTTCATGCTCCACTAGAGGTCATGATACTCTTGTTCCAAACCTGATAAGTCATCATGAATGAGGAAAGGCTGACATCGTGATTACGACAAGCGGAACTCATATGTGGTCATTTGTGACACAGATATTCTAAACAGGTTAACCAAGACACGGTGGCGACCATGAAACGTTCGAAGTGATGGCGTCATCTTGACCACTCGGAACTCTTGCTTCTTTGTTAGCAGCAATTCTTTTTCAAAGAAATCATGATAGGAACTGCAAGCTCTGAAATATCGTATCAAATATATTCATAACCTCTACAAAATTTGTGTCATGATATTATCAATTATATTTTTCGTCATTGAAAATTTGTTGCTTAATAAAATTGCGAAATGCACAAACAGGGACTAAACATAAAAAAAAAAGATACACTAAAAAGTGTCATGTGATTGGAGCATACTATAGTGAAATGTATAACGTTACAAACTGCATGAATGACTATTTAGATAGCGTTGTGTGATAGTCACTTGTACTTTACGCCTAAAAAGGGAAAAGTGGGGAAGTAGGAAGATGTCTGGGTCTAAACCCGACATATACCCAACATAAGATATGGCACTTTAGGTAATTCGCAGCCTCGTACAGTCGTATACAAAAAAAAAATTACCCACTCGGACATGTTACCCAAAGTGTAGCAGAGATTCATAGCTTTCCACTAAACACACATCCTGCATATTGTAAGGCAAAGGGAATATTTCTAAATCCAATTTCGTCCCTTACCCCCACTGAGATAGCATTTAACGTGGCATAATATTTTACTGCTCATTTTTCTGTTTAATTTTTAAATTAATTTGATAAAAGTTTATGTATGTTGGACTTGACAAAGATATGCTTGTTACATTTAGTTTGTTATAGAAACTATAAAACACGCCATCTTGAAGTTGACATGACAGTTTAAGAGAATTTTTATTGTTTATTTAATCATTTTTCAAATGGAAAACAAAACAAATATAGCAAAGATACTTTTATTGACAAAATAGCCATGTAAATTATGATAAAAAATGTTCTTCTGGGGCCGTGTCAATGAAACTATCCTAAGATTTGTCCTAAGACATATCTTAGCACATAATTTAGGATAATCTTAGGACTATCCTATGACATATCTAAGACTGTAAAACAAAGCTATCTTAAGACTATCTTAACTAGGATAGTCTTATGATTGTCCTAACATAATAAACAAAGCAATAAATACATGTAGATGAAATTTACAGTCAATGTATTTAATATTTGGCGATATCTTCTAAACAAAAAATACATGCACATAAAATTAATTTAAATAAATAAAATTATATTAAAAATAAAATATGACTTTAAAAAATAATAAAAATAAAAGTTAAATCATAACTTTTTGTATAATTTCTAATATTTCATTTAAACAATTAAAAACTTTTCAACAATGTACAAGTAAGTGAAATCTATTCAATTTAAAGTGTCACTGTGTCACACAGTCGTTCATGTATACATTTTTGTAGGTTTAAAGGACAATCTCGTGCAATTTATATTATAAATAAAGCCGACGTACATGTACATTCATTTTATTACACATCGTTTTTGTCAGCGGTACTGTATATCGTCATTATGAGTAGGAAACGAAGTCCGAATTTTACTGAGTTCGAACTACAAACGCTTTTAGATGAAGTTGAATGCCACAAAAGTATTTTATTCAGCAAGCTGTCAAATGTCACCACGAACAGCGAAAAGAAAAAAAGTGTGGGACACTATTTGTACTAAGATAAATGTCGCTAATCAAACAGACCATCGGAGGATTGTGGATGACATACGTTAAAAAGGGGGAGTGAATACAATGCCTCCCCTTTTTGCAGCAGACCTTGACAAGACTTGTCTTCTATCAATACATCCTAGCGCATAATATAGTTTATTTTGATTTTAAATGCTACATCTTTATCGTCTAAATAATCCAATGGATTATCTTGGTCTCTAAACACTCTATTTCGACGAATATTATGTGCCCTTCCTCTCAAACGTAAATAAACAGCGGCCATGTTTGTTCAATTTAGGACATCCTAGCGATATCCTAACTTAGGACTATCCTAGGATAGTCTTAGGACACCTTTTTGGTTGTCCTAACTTTAGGACAATATTTAGGAGATATCTTAACTCGAGACACTTTCATTTCAAAGATATATCCTAAGACCATCCTAGGATATGTCTTAGTCCTAAGACAGCTTTGTTGACACAGGCCCTGGTTGATATGGGTTATTCTCTTTTTGCCTAATCTGTAATTGCATTGAATATCTAATTGGGGTTATATATATATATATACAAACAAAAAAAAAATAAAAAAATAAAAAAAAATAAAAAAAAATAAATAACAATTTTTAAATGTTACGCCATTTGAAGTTCCACCGATATAACTACTTTATGGGTGCGTGTCAAATTTGTGGACACGAATATTAAACGTTTTCTCAAATTGTCGTAGCTTCCGGTTATACACTGTCGCTTGCATCAACACAAACACAATTTTCTTTTCATTGTAGTGATGCAATTTTTCATTTAATTTAAAAAGAAAATAAAATATATAGAAACAACTGATCTTACAAGTCAATGAACTCTTAATTAAGTTGCTGTGTTTATTTATAATAAACATTAAAAGTGTAGCCTGTGGAATAAAAACAATGGCCCTGTGGATAGTCATCGTATTTATCCTGCACTTATTATATTTGAGAAGTCAAATTACATTAACTCACTGGATAATTGTTTGCTATATACGGTCACTGACCGAATTATATATTATCTGGTACCCCTTTCACGTTTCATCTGTTGAGCTTTGGAAAACTAGTTGTAAATCAGTTGACTTCCTCTTAGCAGAAAATATTAAAAGAGGTAATTGAGGGATAATTGCATAATTTTATTATTTGATTCAAATATGACAACCCATGGATTAATGTAATTTTTTTCTACAGGATTAACAAAATATTAATGTTGTGCCTTAACACATAAAGTTTATGTGTATTCGGGGAAAGGCTCGATGAACATCGAATGTGTCCCAGTTTTTAGGCCTCGTACACTATAACTTTATATTTTAAGACACTGCACTACCATTGGATACTACAACACATTGATTGATTGATTGATTGTTGCTTAACGCTCAGTGTCAAATATTTCATGTATATTCACGACGATCAGCGTGTTGAGTGTTAATACAATTTGTTTTACACAAAAAGAATGAAACAATATCACCCAAGCCCCTTGTGATTTGGATGATTGTTTCTCCCATTATTACGGCGTTTTACCAGTTGTGGAAAAATCTGTAATCCTCAAGAGGAATGATTAAAATGTCTCGTGTCTTTCCCCGCATGTTGTCAAATCGGTAATTGGCTAGAAAAGGGTCATAAAGTTCGTGTTAAATAATGGGAGAAACAAATTCTCCTTCAGTTGCAAATGTGGGTTACGATATTTCTCCACTCTCGAGAGTTAAATTTAATATTTTAACCACTCACCTGACGGCTTGTGGTTAAAATTTTAAATTTAACTCTCTTGAGTGGAGAAATGTCGTAACTCACGGGCAACTGAAGGAGAATCTATATTTCTTGTTGCAATATGAAAAAATAATTGTATTGTTTTATTGAGAGATCACACGAACCGAAACTATTTATATTAATAATAAGTTGTTATTATTTCTGAATTGACGATACAACATTATGTGATAAAGTTTGTCAGCGACTTACGGCAGGTCAATGGTTCTCTTCGGGTACTCCGGTTTCTTCCACTAATAAAACTGATGGCCACGATATAACTGAAATATTGTTGAAAGTGTTTTGCATCAAAACACCATTACACTAACTCTGGGCCCGTATTCATAAAGCCACTTAAGTTAAGATTTTCCTAAGGAAACACTTAAGTTAAGGAAACTCCGCCCATTTTACTTTAGTGGTATTCATAAAACTTCTTAAATATTTCCTAAGAATAACCTTAAGTTAAGGAAACTCCGCCCATCATACTTAAGTGGTATTCATAAACGTCCTTAAACTAAGAAAACACTTAAGATTTCCCTTAACTTTAAGGTAGATGGGTAGGTTCCTTAAGTTTTCCTGAATTGCTATTTATATTGATTGTGAGTTATGAAAGTGATATTGTATGAATAAAAAGATAACAACAAACCATATTAGCAATATTTCATAGGCATTCGAGTTTATCATCAAATTCATATCATATCTTACATGTACATAAAATTCACCATCAATGTCATTTTCCGGATGAGTAAATATTTTTACAACCGTACCATTTGATAGCACGTGCTTTGCTGGTATATGCAATAGGTATAATAAAGCTTACTAGTATTGCATTATTACCAATACAAACATGGTTTTTGCAGATGAGCAGATATTATCCCATTTCTTTTGAATTTCTTTCATGTTCCTTTTTACAGATGGATTTTGGGAGTTCATCGCTTCTGTTATTTCATCCCATGCCGTATATTTTGTCGACGAAGTAATTGTTGCCGAAAATTTTGCTCTTAAAACGTCCTTTCATTTCTCGTATTCCTCCATTAGTATCATCTTCTCTCGATCGGTCCAGTTTGGCTTACTCTTAGACATGTTTAATAGTTAAAGATTTTGCTACGACTTCAGTTTTATTTATATATGTATGTATGTATTGAATTAGTCAAGCAATGCACGTGAAAATAGTGTAAGCGGGAATTGAAATACAATGCAAAATATTTATTGACAATGAAATCAATCATCAATGTGCAATAATAATTTGAGAATTGTGTGCCCCCTTTTCATTCATATATTTACATTTACTTAATGGTAAAATACGAGAAATTCCGTAGTTTCAAATACTTAAGTATTCCTTAGTTAAGGAACCACTTAAAATATTTTATGAATACCACTTAAGTATCTTCCTTAATAAAGTTTGTCAGTGACTTGCGACAGGTCGGTGGTTTTATCCATGTACTCCGGTTTCCTCAACCAATAAAACGGACCGCCACGATATAATTGAAATATTGTTGAAAGTGGCGTTAAACACCACAATTCTTCCATTTAATAGCATGTGTTGTACATGTATCATCTGTTTATCTTCTACATCCTTTAAACTCTACCTTAGCATCACAATTTTTTATGATTACATAATATATATCATGTAAAGTTACAGTTCATTTTGAGCTAATTGTTTTAGAGAAGATGCTTAAAATTTCGTTCAAGCAGAACCCATTATTTCGGTTTATGGTGTTTAACACCACTTTCAACAATATTTCAGTCATATCGTGGCGATCAGTTTTATTGGTGGAGGAAACTGGAGGACCAGGAGAAAACCACAGACATGTCGCAAGTCAATGACAAACTTTATCACATAATGTTGCTTCAAGTACACCTCGCCAAGAACGGGGATCTAACTCACAACTTTAGTGGTGATTGGCACTGATTGCACAGGTGGTTGTAAATCCAACAAACATACGATTACGACCACGACGGTCCCTTCCCATTATTTCAATTGGTGGCCACATCCCAAAATTAGATGGTTGTTGTATCTATTTTTAGTCTATCGCTAAAATAAAAAAAAAATAATAAAAAAAATAAAAACAACATATAATTTTAATTAAATTATGGCCATATTAAACATATCCTCGCATGATTTGAGTAAAATGTCACACAGATCCTTCCATACACCATTTCAGCAAAGTTTAATTGGTCTGTTAAATGTGTAATATCTAAGGAGAAATTTTAGCAAATAGCAAGACATCATTTGGCACCATTGTGGCAATGTTTGGACATATGTTAAATCTATAAAACTGTAAATTTGTTCAAGAAATTCCATACATCATTCCTTTAAAGTAATATTTCATTTAACCTACCAGGAGAATTTTTGTTCATTTCAGCCAATCAAAAATCAATTCCACTCATGGAGGTCATTGTTAGACATTCGGCCAACACAACCAATATGAAATCTTTCTGTACCATATAACTTTAAGTTTTGCCACTAAATTTAGAGGAGGGGGGGGTGAATTATTAACCAATCAGAAACCAGTTAACCGAGATTATGGATTGCTATTTCGAGGCTACGGATTAAAATTCTGAGATAAATGATTACGGATAACAAAGATAATTATTTATGATCCTGAAATCTCGGATGATTTTTTAAAATTATTTCTAGATCAGATGTTTCTTATCAGGACCGGCATTAGGAGGTGCGGGGCTCAGTACTGCTCTCTGTAAAAACTGCAGTGTGTTGTGTGTACGTGGACAGCCGAGGGTAGATAGCTCCAGTGCGGGGCCAGTTAAGTGCGGGGTTAAATTGGGAGTAAAGCCGGTCCTGCTTACACAACGATCGTATTAATTGTATGGTTAATTTTTAATGGTCTTGATTAGATACTTTCTATTTCAACAAGAATAATAGACATTTTACTTACTCTTGATACGATTCTAAAAATATACGAGCAAGATGGTACCCGATTCTAACATCAGCATTGGTAAGAACAACGAATTTGAGTATAATTTTCTACTAATATGAACCTTAGAAAGAGTCAAAGGATTCTTTTATTGCAAATAGAATATCCGCAAGTAGTTACAACATTAAAATTGTGAACACATGAGGGAAACTATATATTATTTTCATTGAAGTTTACAAGATATGGGATCCTTGTGCCTACCTCAAAGAGATATAACTCATGTAAAACACACAATCTTAGAGTCAAAATGTGCAAATGGTCTATTAGTAGGCGATTGTTTATACTATATAGATTTATAGCGATTAAAATATAAACGTCTAACTTTCGCTCTAAATTAATTAATGGGACCGTCGTGATCCTGATCGTATAGTAGTTGGATTAACAATTACCTATGCAATCAGTGCCTGTCACCACTAATGTTGTTAGTTTGAATCCCGCTCAGAGGTGTACTCGATACAACATTATGTGATAAAGTTTGTCAGTGACTTGCGATAGATAGGTGATTTTCTCCGCGGGTTCGGATATCCCGGTTTCGTCATCTAATAAAACTAACCACCACGATATGTCTGCAATATTGTTAAAAGTGGCGTTAAACACCATAAACCTAATTCTAATCCTGAAAATAAATTTGATAATTTCACTAGTGACAATATTTTTTTTTCTTCAAACTATGAATATCTGAAGTATTTGAGGGACATCTGTATTATAACCTGTTTTCTTTAACTTTAAACTATACTATTCCAGAAATAATGCTTGGTTTAGATAGTTCGCCTAATTAAACAATAATTCAAATTCATTTTTGTATCACTAAAAAGATTAAATGAATTACAGCTTGTCGGTAAAGAAGAATTTCATTTATTTAGAGCATTTGTAGTTCAGTTTTGTTTACTGTTTCCTTTATAAAGTGTTTACATGGCTTAATACAAAGGATGTTTACAAATCTTTAATCTTTCACAAAAATACCTGCAAGGAAGAAATTTGATACAGAGACTTTCATATTACTCAAATATTTTGTAGAAAGTAAATTTTTACAAGTGTTTAAGCTGTTTAATATTTCACAGAAATCACAGGTGTTGATTTGTATTTGAATAAAAATAAAATAATGACTTGTTTGTATCTCCTCATCTATTATGTGATGAAGTATTGGTCAGGTCAAATATTTGTATTTCTCTTGAATAATCGGCCGGATCAAACTTTTTAACTCTCCCTTTAGAAAATGTTAATTACATTTTTATTTAATTCGAAATATCGTTTCTTCAGCTTTTGATTTGCATTGAGAAAAAGCACAAGCTAAATAAACAAAGACTGCAAAGCTGTTTATACATCAACTAGATATCCATCCTCGGGGGAGAATTTTATGGCATATTTAAAAATGAATTTAATTTAGAGAAATACTTATTGAAATTATTACCACATGAGAGAAACATAATAACAAAGTTTAGATGCAGTAACATTAAACTTCCAATAGAAACTGGAAGATGGTCGAATACTCCCAGAGATGAACGTATTTGTCATCTGTGTAATGTTGGTGTAGGTACTGAATTTCATTTTTTATTTGAATGCACCTCTGCTGATGTACAAAGGCTTAGATGTAAATTTATTCCAGTTTATTATACTAGATATGCAAACATGTACAAAATGAAAGGCCTGTTATCTTTGTGTAATGTTAAGGTTCTGAAAAGATTGTCATTATTTATATCTAAATTGCAAAATGTTTTGTAATTATATTCTGAAGCTGTCTTATTTTATGTTAGTTATATCCGTCATTATGTAAAATATTTTGTATAATATTCCTCTTGTTACACTTGTATATGTGTCTGAGTGAATAAAGAACTTGAACTTGGTAACTCACGACTGATCATACTCCAACACTCTATTCATCAGCGAGTAGAGAGTATCGGAGAGTGAACAGCTTACCAATGATGTAGTGAGGGGGGAATTTTGTTTAACTCGGAGTAAACTATTTTCCAGATGAATACCGTCGATGACAAGTTTCTATTTTGTGTGATGATGTCAGCATATATGATGTACTCGACCAACACGCTAGTCTACAACAAGGGGAAATTAATACAACTATGCCGTTGTTAATTAATGTGTTATAACATTTTGAATCGTAATAACACAAACTTATTTTTAGTGTCCAGTGTCTTTTTAACAGCAGTCGATGACTAGACATGTCGCTCCACACGGAAACCACGTATTATCCCGAGTTCGAGTTTTGTCCTTACCGGGAATCGAACTCACGATCTACTACACTCCATTTTTAAAAGTGGGCGAGTTTTATTGCATAAAGAAAGACAACTCTTATTGATTTATAGAATAATTTGAAATAACCACAGAGCCCAACATTCCAAGAGAGATAAAGAATATGAGCCAATCACACATTAACAAATATAATGTAATGAAACACAAAGCGTTCTAATATAGAATAATTTAGCCTTTGAGCTACCTTATGTACATTAAAAGCAGATCCATTCAAAATATCTCGTCTGACAGTTCTTGACAGTTGTCAGTTAAATGGATCTCGTTGCTGCATGTTTATAATGTTCAAAAAGTGTAAAGTTAAAAAAGTGTAGCAAAATTGACAGAATCTGTAACTTCTCATAATATTGTGTGTAATGTCAGAGAATAATATACAATGTATGCAAAACACGCCTATTTCATCACTTGTTTGACAAATGAATGCGCTATAATCTTTATCACTACATGCTTCATTATTTTAAAACACTTTTCTATACATGTATTTAAATGAAGCAAGGAAAATTGCACAAGAAAATTATAATAATGAAATTCAAATCAATAAAATAAAATAAAAGGATAATACGATAGAACATGTAATTGATTTCGGTTTTCAAAATATTAAAATATTTCTTATCGAGAGGTCGCACAAAGAACGATAACTCAAATTCTATATCCGTAAAATAATTGTGTGATCTTGACTACCGTAATTCAACACATGGTTTCAATTTTTCATAATAAAAAAAAAGCCCATGCATGCCTTTTAACTTAACTTGCATTGCAATAAAAAGGGATTCTTTGGGTGATTCTCGATTTGATTCGCAATCGCAAAAGCCAAAATGCATTTTCCACGGGGACGAATTAATTGGTAGGAAACGAGACTCTGTTGATGGGTGGTGTGCTCTGCTATGGAGCATTATTTTCAATAACAGATGGAACCAACTGTAGTCCCAAAGCGGTTCTTGCGTGTAGGTCGGTAAACCTTGTTTTCATTTCATTTAGCGCATAGTCGAGAAAAGGTACAGTTATTTCTACAAGATAACATATTTTTTAAAAATAGCGAGTTCATCACAGATCATTTAGCAGACGAGGACTACATATGCGAATGTGAAACTAGAATAATGTAAAGCGATTCATGGTAAATTTTCTCTCAAAATAACGGTAGCCATGAAATTTTCTTTGCGACTAACAGTATTTTGAAAACCGGGTTTGAAGAATCACGATAAAGGGGTCCATATGACGCTAACGATTGAGTGTAAAGAGCAGTCACATGCACATTTATTCTACATTGATTAAGCATTCAATTATATGACGAGAACAAGTTTACAACTGTAAATGAATAAATAATTTTTAAAATGTGACAAATCACTATTTTATATGGGTGATGGGCATCTATCTTGCTAGGACATATTTTTCTCGACTCTGAGACGACGTATAGAAATACAAAGGGTATATTTATAGAGAAAAAAGAAGATACTGAAGTATTTTTTATTTCCGAAAATACCCCCTCCCACCTCCACGGACACGAAATTGGTTCACAATGTGGACAGATTCCACAAGGCAGTGGGCAGAGGATGATGCGTTTTCTCCTGTGTGAAAACAAGATAATTTAGAAAAATGTTCTCTAACTTAATCGCAATCTATATGGTCTTCTGATCCTCACGAAAAATATTTTCTGGAAACTAACTTTCAAAGGGAGATAATCAGTATAATTTATTATTGACGTTCAATTATTGAAATAAGTGTTATTTCCCTTTCTTTCTTTTCCATTGTATCTCAAAATCTTCCTATTGGTCTAGTAGCGCTCAAGCATTATAATTGATAAGTTATATTTATTGAAATATAATAGGTCATTTTGGGAAGAAATACACGTATATATATGTATAAAAAATCAACATAGTATTTTTTTTTCTCGAATATTCAGAAAATCCGCCATAATAAAATTATCAGACATTCCGAGCACCTAACAACTTATTAGCTCACCCGGCTGGCCCGAATGATCATTTGTAGCTATCGTCCGTTGTGTCTGTCGTCGTTATCGTCGGTCTCTCTCTGATACTACTTTCAAGACCAGATTGTAAGAAATTTTACATTCATACTACAACCATAATTGAAACTTAATTCTATAAAAATTATCATTGTTACAAATTTTTACATTGATCAGCAATCCACGATGCAATCATCACAAAACGCAGATTAACGTAGGACCTTATGGACAAATTATAATCTATTTCTCTAATAAATCGGCCCGGCGTTAAATGGGAAGATTTGCTAAAATATTCCTATACACAATTTCCTGCTAATCCAGGAACAGTTAATGTTCTTTTCCATTTTTACAGGCAACTGCTTAATTTAATTTCATTAATTTAAACATATTTTATTGTCAAAATAATGACAAAAGGTATTAGGACCAGACACAAGTTTTCAACTTAGTTTTGTCTTCTCCACGAAACTGTTTAAATATACCTTATCGGCAATTATATCATTATCTTCTCAGATATAAAACCACAAACCTGGTAGAAGCGACAAAGTAAATAAATAATCATTGAATAATTTATAGTTTATACCGAATGAGCGATAGAGGTCCAATTAAGCCTCTAGTGTCTTTGTCTATAACTTTTAAAACCTGTAAAACTGAACAAGGTATACAGTAACATTTAGATGTTGATCTTGTACAAACCAGATCTTATCATCATCTCATTGAAAATAAACTTGTTCTCGCCATGATATAGCTGAAAAATTGCTGAGTTGGCGTTAAGCAACAATCACTCACTCACTCATACATTTTAGATATACCCTTCCCCTGACATGAATCAGAGTGCAGAATACACGTCGATAGTTCCATTATTCTAACTTATTAGCTTCTCCCTGGCTCTGCTTTTATACTGACCAATGCGATTTTGGTGGAAGTGTTACGTGTTGAAGCCTATCTGTTTCATTTTTAATCTTTTGTTTATATTTGGTATATAGAAATAAAGAACTGAGGATTGGGAATTCATTTGGTATCGCCCTGTCGTATTTTTTATGCCTGTTCCAAGCCAGACTGTAACTACCGATATCTTTATCGGCTTCTGTCTCTGTTTGGAAGTTTGATGTTTACCAGACCAGTGATTCGTGTTCTTGTGGTTTGTTATTTTGTCGACAATCACTATGCAACCTTTTGTTTTAAAATTTCAATTTGGTTTCTCCAAAAAAAAAAAAAAAAAAAAAAAAAAAAAAAAATGATAGCAATGATGATTCCTCCCTCCTAAAGATCAAATAGTTGTTCCTTGAATAAATCTAGCTAATGGAGAACTGTATGGTCATCCTGCATTTATGGCTATCTGAGAAATATCTTGTCAGTTCATATTAAATTTTACCATGCATGCTAAGTGATTCATTTGATTTCTTAATTGACTGTAAAATGCCATGTTCAACTGTCAAAGATTTGCTGAAGAGCTTACATAGATTTGGCGGGTGGGTGAGGTTATAATTTTTTTTCCTGTATTATGATGATTTTAAGATTAGTAATGGATCTCTTACTGATAAACATCGTTTTTCTTTATAAAGAAATTGAAATAGTTAAAGGTTTATCGAATTCATATTTTGAATCCTTACGGGCACCTATATCAGCGAAAACCGAAAATATGTTTGGAGAAATATGAAGTCTGAATGGGTGTGATCATTTGGTATGTTAGTCTAAGCCGATCATTTAAAACAATATAATCGATTTTGTCACAACTCTACACATATTGCAAGCATAACTGACATCAATTTATAATGTTTTAGTCCGCTAAAGAAAGGTTATATTTATTCGAATTTAAAACACAAGAAACACTTACTTTGCATTGTAAACATTAAATCACATATAAGAATATTTCATTACAAATTTCATATTTGATTCGCGCAAAAATATTTAGAAAAAAATAGAGACTTGACTTTAATCTTTATATCCGAATTTTCACTTATTTTATATTAAAAATAAAACAACACTTAGGCTTTCGTTTTATTATTTATAAATGTGTCAAATATTGGCAAAATGGTATTTAGAAAATATTTTAACAATATACCTTTATGGTGAATTAATTAAACATATCCTTTGTCCATCATCACCGGGGCAAGTAGGAAAAATCGGTTCCTTCATTAAACAGTCTTTTGAACTGAGGACAGGGAACTCATAATACATTGTGCAAGTGCTATACTTGTTTTTTTTTCTTACTTGTAAGATATTTTTGTCTTTATTTTGTCACAAATCTGTTTTATGATTTAAATGACAATAAAATATTGAATTGAATTGAATTGAATTTTATATCTTAACAGACAGTCTTAGCTATCCAATACGTATATTCTTGTAATTGAAGGGGGAAAAATCAAGGATTCTGGACCGCTGAAATCAATCACCTGATGATGTCAAGATTTAAACTATTTAGGACGGTAAAGTTCGAAACATTTTTTTTTTTTTAAAGTTTACCCTCCAAAATAGCTTAAATCTATTTTTTAATGAAAAATATGGACTGGATCTCACTGTAATCATCTTTTTATTATTATACTGCTTTTTCCAGTTCTTTGGAGGAAACAGTTTATGTACAAATTTAAAACAAGAGATTCAGAAAATGATGTCTATCAAGCACAACGATATATTGAAACTACCTATGATAATTACTAAAAAATATTATTTTGCTATACAAATAATGCATTATCATTTTAAAGTTAAATAAGTGAGCAATAATTTCCTTTTTATATGATGTTAAATTAAATGTAGTTTTGCTTTTCTTTAGAATAATATTTATTCATTGAGTTGATCTTTGAACGGCTGTTGTACACTATATTAGTCTACGAGTCTAAGGGGATCTTCTGTCAACAATCTCCAATAAGACAACAAAATTACTATAATAATCCGTCCGTTGAGAGATAAACTAATCGTGGCTTATCAGGTAAGCAAGATTCGAGTTTAACTTTAAACGAATTTACAATTTCCATTGAAAACACGAAATAAATATATATTGTTAAAGATAAAGCAATCAAAATAACATATTATAATGTTAATAGTGGTAGATGTTCAACATTTAATTGTAATCTATTTCAAATGGATATATAATTTCTAAAACAATGATATGTATATACATGTATTATGTATTTCGTTAAAATGCTATTCAAAATTAAAATCTAATATATCAAATTACGTATATCATATATTATTGATTTGCAATTTGTAAATATAAACAAACCAGAAATACATATTTATTGACCAGATTTGCTTTTCGTAATAATAAATATTTTCCAAGTCTAAAATGCTTTGATTTTGCACATTCTCGACAATTTCCACGGCAGAAAATTCAGTGAACAATTTTATCTTAATGAATTTATATCCAAGTCTGAACAGAAAAATGATTTTACCATAACAAATAACGATTTGTTATTTATTTATAAAAATGTTTTTTTTTTTAAATTATGAAAATCATATTATGATCTTTTATTGAGACAGGCTTCTTTTTTGGCCTTTATATTAAAATGACAAGAGCTAAGCAATCGAGATAAATGTGCAACATATCCATGATATTAGACTTTGATTATTTAAATGGACCAAGTTACAATTCACACAAAAAGACCTTGTACATGTGGAAAATTCGAATGGTCGTTTTTATCTATTACTTTCAAAAACGAACTGACAATTGTTCAAATCTAACACACTCAACTTTAAAAATCTTAGAAAATTGTTACTGGTAAAGGCCCTAATTTAGTGACTATATGCAGGGTTTCTTCTCTAAAATAAAACAATCTGCTGGTGGAACTAGCAAGTCATACTAGCAATCCGTCCTTTTGCATCTCATTTTTAAATATAATTTCTAAATTATATTCAATAATTAATTCCAACAATTTGATGACCTATTTATTCTGATTTCTCGCAAAGGCCGTTTATTTCTTTAGATATTCTTGAGTAATTGAAAATAAATTAATTTGATGTGTTTAAGAGATTTTGATTGGATAAAAAAATTGATGTTATTTTCCATAAACAAAATTTTTAACCGGAAGTCACATGTTGGGGTCTCAATTGGGAACTTTTTTTAATTGTAATTCTTTTTAAGCAATTATTATCCGTCAAAATATTTTTAGGACAAGAAAAAAATTAATTAGGAATTAATTTTTAAGGATTTATCACAATTTTTTGTTCGGTTTATTCGAAATAAACTCAAATATGTGATACACACCCTTTCGTAACCCACTTGGCGGGCTACACAGTGTGTACCACATTTTTGAGTTTATTTCTTCATGAACCGAGAAAAAAATTGAGATAAATCATTAATTAAATCTCTTAGAAATATCAGTTATGATTTTTTGTCCAAAAAAGATCTTTAACCAACAGATACTACCTTCTTAGCTAACATAACTAATAAATTAACTACGAGCTTTCAGACCCTGCTATTGTATCGTTCATCTTTATTTTTGTGATAGCTTGTGGTCTTTTTGAGGGGAAGTGAATCTGTGTATGTTTTGCTTATTTGTTTATATCTTTTGCTATTGGAGATCCAATTATTTAAAAAAAAATGGGATCATATTAACTGATTTAACGCCGTCCCATTTTGTTCCCGACCCAACACAAAACCTAGATTCCCACCGGCATATGTCCTAGATCTTATTTGTGTTCAGTGATTTGAGACGAGAGGTAGTAGTAATTTTTATCTGCATTGTTTACTGTTTAAACATTCTTTTCACATTGGACAATACACGATATAAGTAAAGGCCGATGGTCCCAAATATGATAGTCTCCAAGTAAAACATCACTTTTGCGATATCGAAAGTTTGCTTTTTAAATCATTCGAAGACGAACCGTGTTGAATAAAGGATAATTAATTAAAAAATAAACAAACATAAACACACAAAAACAATAACAACAACAACAACAACAACAACAAAAAACCAACCAACCAACCAACAAACCAAACAACCAACCAACCAACCAACCAACCAACCAACCAACCAACCAACCAACCAACCAAACAAACAAACAAACAAACAAACAAACAAATAAAAAAAAACCGATATTTTACTATATATCCTGACATGAACTTAAATTACATAAATTATAATTGTAGANACAAAAACAACAACAACAACAACAACAACAACAACAACAACAACAACAACAACAACAACAACCAACCAACCAACAAACCAAACAACCAAACAAACAAACAAACAAACAAACATCCAACCAACCAACCAACCAACCAACCAACCAACCAACCAACCAACCAACCAACCAACCAACCAACAAACAAACAAACAAACAAACAAACAAACAAACAAACAAACAAACAAACAAACAAACAACCAACCAACCAACAAACAAACAAACAAACAAACAAACAAACAAACAAACAAACAAACAAACAAACAAACAAATAAAAAAAAACCGATATTTTACTATATATCCTGACATGAACTTAAATTACATAAATTATAATTGTAGATATAATATTTATGCTGTTACGGAACATGTCAATGAAGAAAATCGCTAATGAGTGAACTATTTGGTAGATTTCCGACCAAAAACTTTTATTTTATTTCGGGTTGAACATTTTATCTGAAGTAAATAATTCGGAATTATTTGCATTGGCCACACATTTCTTTCTGACGTCAAAAATGTCAAGATCTTCAAAACTAGCTAAATGCCAACTGTTCTAATATACTGTTCCCGTGGTACTCGGTATCATGGACCCCACACGCTTATACTCCAACCGCTACTATATACTACACCTGCAAGTATCTTAGATTACCTTTCAACGTTAAATTCAAAGCAAAAATGGTAAAAGAAAAACAGAATTACTTATATTCTTGGAATGTGGTAATCAGTTTAATTTAGAAATACGAGCAATTTGGGTGGTATCAAGGTTTTAATGAAACTATCACTGTATCAAAGACCGTATTGATTGAAATCCGTATGATTAAACTCGTCCGAGTTAACACTCTCGTTTGCAATTAAATAAATTGGCTTTTAATATAGCATTAGATTAACAATTATTATATAAGCATTTATTTCAGGAATATATATAAGTACGTAACATCGTTAGAAGTAACACTAACCAATGCCAATTGTGATTATAGCATAGGGTTCGCACATTTATTTGCAACACATGTATTTGTTATGTATCATTATGCACGACACAGTAACATGATCAAACTATAGCTACTAGCGGCCACAGAACTAAACGCATGTAAAGTGAACATAAAAACAACAATGCATATGGTTAAAATAAATATTTTTTTGGATGTATGGGACATTGTGGACGAATTCATTTGGGAAATAATTATTGCTGACTATCAACTTTGCATATTGCGCGCATGGAACATTGCACACGGGTATTGAATGGATCTGAATACTGCACGAAGATATAATAAAAGCAAAGTGGGCTTAAATCCGTTCGTTTACGTCGATGAAAAACACAAAAACAACAAACATCTAATACAGTCTCCATCTAAACAGGGTATGTAAAGAAACATAATACTCCAGACATACAGGAGCTATTGTAGTCGTCACCGTATCGTTGTTGGATTTACAACTACCTGTGCAATCAGTGCATCTGACCACTAGCATTGTGAGTTCGAATCTCGCTCATGTCGAGGTGTACTCGATACAACATTATGTGTTTTGTCAGTTTGTCAGTGACTTGCGACAGGTCGGAGGTTTTCTCCGGGTACTCCGGTTTCCTCCACCAATAAAACTGACCGCCACGATATAACAGAAATATTGTTGACAGTGGGTGGCGTAAAACACCATAACCCTAATCCTAACCCCAGGCATACAATCTGATCGAGACATATTAAAGAGACATACTTGAGGGTATAAACCAAACAATCCCTTCTTATATTATCATACAGTATATGTTAATATCAACAGAACAGTATCATGTCTCTACCAGTATCTAAACAATTAAATCATTTTGTTATTTTATTCTCTTGCCCATGTCTCTTATTAGTTCAATTGTTTAAAAGTTTGTATATGTTCATAATAAAGGATATAGATGTACACTGTATTGGGAAAGAAAATGAACCAAGGAAACATGATGGCAATTGTTGTTCTTCATCTACAAGTATTAGGATTGATTTGATTTTTTTTTGATTTTTGGTGTTTAACGCCACTTTCAACAATATTTCAGCTATATCATGGCGAGCAGTTTTAGTGGTGGAGGAAGCCGGAGTACCTGGAGAGAACCACCGACCATGGGCAAGCAACTGGTAAGCTTTATCACATGCTGCTGCGATTCGAGTGCAACCTTTTTGGTAATTTACAAAGCAGGGCGCGAACCCACGCCATATTGGTGATAGGCTTGTATGAGTGGTTAAATCCAACGACCTGACTCATTGAGCCACCCGGGCCCTTTACAAGTATTAGAGTTTTAATGGCGATGATAATGCCTTCCTTTAAAATAAGTGTACTTAAATCGAGTCCCCCAAGCATCGCAACATTCGGGTATGATACGTAAATAAACGTTAGAGAATACCGAAGGGACAAACAGAAATGAACAATCCTGATAAACTGGTAACATAGGGATACACAAGACGAAAAAAAGATGAATTGTTGAACAGTTTAAATACGTGAACAAACTGGAAACTTTAACTAAAATATTTTCAATTTTCTGTAACTTTTACCGCTCTAAAATTCGCGCTAAGTGAGTAAAATCGCAAAAAAATGTAAAGCGAACTTACTCACCCCCAATACATGACCCACACAACTTGACATGAACCTTCATACATGCACGTGTTATTATTTATTCAAGAATACGAAGAAATCTCCGATCTGTAAATCCAGATTTTAATAATTTCTGTGATATTTGATCGTATTTACACTTCGGACCCCTGTAGATAAACATTTTACAAACTTCAGGAAATGTCCAATCTATATCTTAACTTTTAGCTAATTATGTTAAGATTTGATTGAAGGAGAACAGAATTGAATATTTCTTACTTACTAAATATTCCAAAATTAGCAGATTGTTTCTCTTCAAAGCGAATAACATCTGCCGCACAAAACATTTTAAATTTCAGAATTTGTAACTCAATGTCTTTCTAGTTTTCCAATTAAAAATGTAGGTTAACAATTCTGCTGATCAACTCATGACGGGGCCGTCGTGATCGTATGCTAATTGGATTTACAACTACCTGTGCAATCAGTGCCTGTCACCTCTAAAGTTGTGAGATCGAACCCCGTTCATTGTGAGGTGTACTCGATATAGCATTATGTGATAAAGCTTGTCAGTGATTTGCGACAGGTCGGTGGTTTTATCTGGGACTCCGGTTTTCTCCACCAATATAACTGACCGCCACGAAAGACCTGAAATACATGTACATGTATTGTTGAAAGTTGTGTTAAACACCATAAACCAAATCAAGCCAATCAAACCCTGTCTAATAACAACAATATCATTTCTAGCACGCGACCTTATTGCTTTAATATTATTCTTTAACACCAAATAAATCATTCTATCGTTATATTTTATAACAACTATTTGAAAGAAATTGTTTTCTGAACAAACTTTATACGTTTACATTTCTTGTGCTTTTTATCGTTTGTACACCATCAACAGAACACCCGCCATACACCAATGAAAACAAACCATTACACCACGACGCAGCTTTTCAATAGAATAAAACAGATGTATGTCGCAGATTTGTTTTTTCTTCATCTTAAAAAATCGCTGAACTGGGTAATTTAGAATAGATGACAAAACATATGTTTTCTTACACCTTTTTTGTTTACCATGAAAACAAACGAACACTCAATTTTAATGCAATCGACGAGAGATAAGCAACTTTTAGATGAATAACATTATAGAAGTCCAATTAATCACTGAACGACTAAATCAAAGTGCGGAAAGAAAGTCGACAGGGTTTCTCTTCAAGGAATAGCGTTAAATTCTCAGATCAGTAAATTATAATTACTTTAATAAGTTAATACCGTTAGATCTTCCACCTTTCTACACTTAAATTTTCATTTGATATAAATTTAATTAAAAGTTCACGTCTTGGAGTGCTATATTGGTAGTATAAAACAGACGTTTTATTAAAAGACTAGATTCCACAGAAGTTCTCGGTAGTTTTTACAGGAGTTTAAGTTATCGGTAGTTTTTACAGGAGTTTAAGTTATCGGTAGTTTTTATAGAAGTTTAAGTTATCGATAGTCTTTATAGAAGTTTAAGTTATCGATAGTCTTTATAGAAGTTTAAGTTATCGATAGTCTTTATAGAAGTATAAGTTATCGATAGTCTTTATAGAAGTTTAAGTTATCGATAGTCTTTATAGAAGTTTAAGTTATCGATAGTCTT
>MJUT01028710.1:665635-677816 GCA_002080005.1 Gigantidas platifrons | reverse complement strand
TTTGTGTTGTATGTTTCGCTGTGTGTGTGTTTGTTTTGTATGTTTCGCTGTGTGTGTATTTGTTTTGTATGTTTCGCTGTGTGTGTGTTTGTTTTGTATGTTTCGTTGTGTGTTTTTTTTGGTATGTTTCGCTGTGTGTGTGTTTGTTTTCATCATATTACTTGAGATTCTGCTAGAGTAAAACTGACCACTCAAGAATGCTATATACATCCACTCAATTTCAAACAGACATACAACAATCTGTTTCATTGATGAAACTGTTTTAAACAACTTCAGCAATATTCAAATCATGCCATAGGGACCAGTGTTACTGCATGTCGAGGATATCACATCACATGTACCTGCAGAGCTGTCAACATTTGACATCATCGATAAACTGGCGTGTTGGTGGCAACTGATCAATTTAGAACTGAATGCTGATCGTCTTGCAATATGGTTGCATGTAGTTAAGTAGTATAGAAATAACGAATGGAGAACTAATTGGACGGTTTTTGGAGAAACTAACTATTGACAACTTGTAAGAGGAAAATGGC
The DNA here is from genome assembly GCA_002080005.1 of Gigantidas platifrons. Taxonomy (NCBI): domain Eukaryota; kingdom Metazoa; phylum Mollusca; class Bivalvia; order Mytilida; family Modiolidae; genus Gigantidas; species Gigantidas platifrons. The sequence goes on along the minus strand of MJUT01028710.1, from coordinate 677,283 downwards.
AGTATATTTAAATTGTCCTCTATAATAACAAAAGGCTATATACAAATCGGACATTGTCATGCAGTGTGTCGTCCATTCATTGTAACAATTGCACCCACAGTTCTACTCAAACTAATCGGAAATATGATATATTCACTTTGTCCTGTGATAGAAATGCCAACAATTTGTGCTGATTGCTCTTACATGATATATATCTGCATTGGTTTTCTGGACACCAGTAGGGTATTTTACAATTGCAAACAATTCATGTCAGTCACTATACTCCAAATAAAAGCAACTCACTGTTATTATTTTTGCGTCAGGGAAAGCTGAAACAGGCATACATGTACATGTAGTTATTCATAACATTATCTACTTGGACCTATTCATTTTTTTTTATTCCAGAACTCAATGATTGGATGTTCATGATGAACAGGAAAAGAGGCACACAACTAGCATTATATAAGAAAGCTGTTCATTATAGAATAAATATAGAGAACCAACAACAACTTCAAAATCCTCCCGATAAAAACAAAGTCAATACAGTGTCCGTAACCTTAAAACTCAATTCAACACTGATCCAGATTCATAAATTATCTAAAAATCAGTTGTCCACATTTAAATGCAGTTCTGCCATTCAGTCAGCATATCCAAAGCCATCTATAAACGATAATCACTCTTTGCACTACTGATGCACAATGTATGCCTTTCGTAGACTCTATAATCCATTAAAAATACTTTGTTGTCAACGTTTCAAAAAGGAGGTGCTTGATGTGAAAATAAGACAAGGATATACTATCGAAAACGGATGCTTTCACATCCTCTCCATGTTTAAAGAAACGTTTTTATTCATAGGTAACGAATGTCTATAATTTCGCTCATGTGAAATTTGCTTGAAGTTTCAAATATATATTCTTAAACAGTACGATCTGATTAATTTTGATAATTGAAAAACATTTCTCAAGAAAATACAAATTTGCATGCGTGTTTTTAGTGTATAAACTCGATTCATTAAATTTTTTATGCAGGAGACATTTGTTGTGTACATCGCATTTCAGGATAATTGACAATAAATTAATTTTAGTCTCGCATGTAATTTTATAGTGATTTGATTGGTTTAAAAAGTTGAGGTTATTTGTCAATGAACGGAATCTAAAAATAGACGTAGTTCTCAAGGCGTCGCGGGCCGTTGTCATCAGGTGATTTTCTTTAAATGAGGCACCTTTGGGGTTATTTAAATTTATTTCCGATTATTTGGCTTAATTTGAAAAAATAAATATATTTTTCAATACCACAACAAAAATAGTTTGAATTAGTTTATAAGGATTGATCGAAATTATTTGTTCGGTTCATTCGATGAGTTAGGCCGTTGGATCTAACAACTCATACAAGCCTATCACCAATACGGCTTTGTAAATTACCTAAAAGGGTGCACTCGACTCGCAGCCGCAAGTGAAAAAGTTTACCAGTTGCTTGCCCATGGTCGGTGGTTCTCTCCGCGTACTCCGGCTTCCTCCACCCCTAAAACTGGTCGCCATGATATAGCTGAAATATTGTTGAAAGTGGCGTTAAACACCAAAAATAAAAAAAAATAAAAAATCATTCGAAATAACCTCAATCAGAATGTGCACACCTTTGCGTAATTCTTCATGAACCGAACAAAAATTGCGATCAATCCTTAAATCCACTGATTACAGAAAGACATGACTCAATCCATGATACAATCAAAGCAGAAAATAATTACATAGCAAAATATAATCTCATATAACAGCTGACAATCTACTGATAATATTATGTATACAAATCGATCGTACAGAAAACAGCCCAACAACACACACACACACATACACATCACATGGCAGATATTATGATATACACAAATACAGTGTACACAAAGAACCGACACACAGAACATGGTAGCTGACAATCTAAAAATAACATAAATTTCACAAACACATGACATACTGACATACAGAAAACAGCTGACACACAATACCAAAACAACCGACGCATATAACGCAGCCGCTGACGTTAAGTACATTATACATAGTAGAGAGAAAAAAAACCCATTAAATAGTAGCTGACGATCTAATAAACATGTGAAGATCGGACATGAAGCAGAAAACAATCGACACATAAAACACAGCCTCTGACAAATCACTTCATGATAATCTTACGAGCGCACATGTACATGGTACCGGATACAACTGGTACCTAATACATGGTACCGGATACAACTGGTACCTAATACATGGTACCGGATACAACTGGTACCTAATACATGGTACCGGATACAACTGGTACCTAATACATGGTACCGGATACAACTGGTACCTAATACATGGTACCGGATACAACTGGTACCTAATACATGGTACCGGATACAACTGGTACCTAATACATGGTAGATGACAGTATACTGATAATTTGAAGAACGCACACGGTACCAAACTTAACTGACGCATACAACAAAGTCTCTGACAAATTACTGACAATACTAAAAAGTATACATGTTAAAGGAAGCAAATGGTACCCACTGCATGGTAGCCTACAATCTATTGCAAATATGTATTCCACACATACTGTGGTTTCACTTAATTTCGTTGGTGACATTTATCGTCAATTGTCAAAAACTGTGATGTTTCTTGACATTTGAATTCGATGTTTTGATACTTGGAAATGACTTCTCATGGAATCTATCACTTTGGATTTGTACCATGTTTCATGGTTTGAATCAACGATAACCACGAAAATTGGTGTTCAACGAATATACATTTTGTAAATGAATTGACAGCACTTCGTACAGAAAACAACAGAATCACATTAAAAGGCAGCCTACAGCTAATAATAAGCACTAAAACAAATTGTACAGACCAGGCAACTGTCGACATACAAATCACTGCAGCTGATATATATATATTTTTTATTTTTTTTATTTAGAAACTACCCCTTTACAACGGGGACACCAATCACCAGGGTAGTAGTGATGGTGCGTCTAAGCTTATCTATTTACATCATAAGATCTTAAAAAGTATGATTAAAAGATAAATATGTACATTAAATGTAAAAGTATAAAACAAATCTTACTTATGCTTTCGGCAATATCAAGAAAGAACACATAGTAAGAAACTGCAACTCGCACACAAGAACGGCAACTGACAATCTGCAAATTACCACAAATCCTACTGACCCTACATTATGTCAGAGTTTAATGTAATAAAAACGTAGAGATCTAATTTAGTGCTGGTGACGCGTTGCTGGAATATCCTTATCAAGTACGTTCATAGTCGAAAGGTTGGAAAGCAAAATACTTTAAGAGATCTGAATATATCACAGCATTTTAATGCTGATACGCTGACCACTGGACGGATGATATTCGATTGTCCACCAGAAGTATCGACCCAGTGTTGTAGTGCGCTTTTAAGTAATCAAGTAAAATTCAAGATCGTTATCAACTACATAAGCACTACACATGTGTATATAGCAACTTTCAGAATACAACAATATACAGACAACACTACAAGCAATCCTGCAACAATCAGAACACAATACAGGATACCAAGTATGTCATAATTAGAATATGACAAGACAAAGCAAAATTATGTATTCGATTATAGCATAGTTCTTTTTTTCTTTTTCTTTTTCTTTTTAGCTCTTTTTCTTTCCTTTTTATACAGCATAGTCTTCATCACTTTTAAAGCTTTACGGTCGTCAACATGACTTGGTTGACCGTTACGGAGTATCTGTGTCACAAATTTATGACCAACCACGGATATGTTCCGTTTGTCGTTATCACAACCCGTTCTTTTCCACATTCATGACTTGTCTCTGGCTTTGTAACAAGAGTAACACGACGAGCACCACATGAGGAGCAGGAACTGTTTACCCTTCCGGAACACCTCAGTTCGTACCCAATTTTTTTACTTCTCTTAGCGGAGTTTGTGTTCTTCATGTTGTCAAAGTACACGTCTTTATGTTTTTATTTCCATGTTATGACGTCCGTTACGATATCCGCGGCGTAGAAGCAATGTTCGATTCGTCGTGACTCTCATTTGTTTGGTAGGGATTCATGTTTTATTTATGATATTTGTATAATTTACGTATACTGATGTGCAACACGATTTCCATATTAGATGATGTGAACAGTAACACGACGGGTGTCAAATGTGCATCGGAACTGCTAACCCTTCCGGAGTACCTGAGTTCACCGTTGATTTTAGTGGGGTTCGTGTTTTTTATCTTTAGTATATGTAATGTTTTGTAGATCGTTGTTTGTTCTGTTGGTCATTTTATTGTCGTTCCTTCTTAGATTTACGGCTTCTGATTGCCCCATTTGGTACCTTCAAACTTTTGGTCATATGGCCGATCAACAATTTCTCCCGATAGTATCAAGTTTCTTTTGCCAATAGTCATCGATGTAAGATGGCTGTTTTTAATAAAAAAAAAAAAAGAAGAAATTGGTACGTTTCAAACTGTAAATAAACGGTAATGGGTGGCTTAGCACACTTTTCTTGTTTTTCTGTGTCTGTGAAATTTGTGATTTTGCTGATTATGCAAAGCATGAGCCATGCCAACTACCCAAGCTGTCAGTTCCTTACCAAAACAGTTTGTTTGTTTTTGCTTTTTTTTACTGTTGTTTTGTTTTATTTTGCCTTTGTTTTGTTGGTGAAATTCGTAATTTTAGCGAAACCACTTCCATGAATAGTTGGAAAGAAAGAATGGAAAATTAAAACCATGTCTTAACTTCATGAAGAAGTGGGATAGCATATATACAGTAAAAGTATAATGTGTTTCATTGTAAAACACACTTTTCTTCAGTTGTCTCCCTTTATGAGTAATGAGAATATAAATTGAATTTAATTCATGTACATTCATGACGCAATATTCTGTGATTCATTGAATTTGAATATATAATGCTAAATTTTAATCACAAAAGTAAAAAGGAAAAATGTAGATATGATCTTGTATCATCTTTATAATAATAATAATAATAATAATAATAATAATAATAATAATAATAATATTAATAAAAATTAATAATTATAATATTAATAATAATAATGATAAGTATTATTATTATTATAAAATACAAAACAAAAATGTTATGATAAAAGATTAACATTTAAAAATGATCCAAATTTGGAGGGGAGTTAATCTGTAACAATAAGTATAATCAAAGTTTAAATATTATGGCTGTCTTAAGAATGATTGAGGGGAACATTACATCTATTTACAAAAAGTTCGGAATCTTTCGATGATCTTATTATTATCAAACAACCACGTGCAAATTATAATTATCATCACACCTGCCTTTTCCCGTATACATATAGTCCCCAATCGTTCGGAAACACAATATACCCGGTAGCCATTAAAATGTTATGAAATAATTTGTCAACATTTCTGTAACTACATTTTGGAATCTTAATAATTTGTTATGTATTAATTTACAATGGGACGAAATCTCTCAATGATCAGATCCATTACAAATAATTAGAATTTAAGATTCTTCATCAAACACCTATACAATTTTATCATGGTGTAATCGAGATGTTCATGGATGAACAAAAACCTTGATCGCCCTTGAGTCTCGAGGCGGAGTAAACACTGTGTCATTCCCCGCGGAAAAATAGTTCCCATTGTTGTGGTATCTGTAACCGTCACTGGGCATTACACGGGCAATGCGATTTTGGCATGGTCATTCTTTGGATACAAAAGAAGCTTATTATTGACCAAGACTAAGGACATATTAGGTTGTCAGTGTCACTCAAGGTTGACATAGTCCATCGACATCATTTTCTGTCAGAAAAACTGATAATACACAACGTGGGCAGACGATATTTAATGAAATTCGTGTCAACTTTCTTTTAAATTTCATTTTCTTTTTTAGTTCTCAAAACTTTGTGGGTAGATTTACAATTTAGATAGACCCCACACAATCGGAAGTTAAAGGAAGTTTGCATGTTTTTCAATTTATAAACTTCGCTTCAATTTTCAGGTTTAAAAAAATCTTAAGACATATTTCTCCTGCCTTAAACAATGGGTATAAAATAACTTAAAAGTTAGAATTATTTTATGATCGTTAGCACAAAAAAAAAAAAACAAGTTCAAATCACAGTCAACGAATTTATTAAATTTCGACATTGTTTTATTTTTTTGTTTCTTTGCGTTCTAGTTTTCATAAGATGAACTGCTATTATTTAAAGAAAGTTTAAACAGTGATGGTCGTCAACAAAACGAACAATTACCTCTCATCATAACTCACTGAACACGACATGTCACGCTGGAAATTCAGGTCATGACTTGGTTGGTTGGGTTTGGTTGGTTTATGGTTTTTAACGCCACTTTCAACAATATTTCAGTTATATCTGGGTAGTCAGTTTTATTGGGAGAGGAAACAGGAGTACCCGGAGAAAACCACCAATCTTTTACTGACAAACTTTATCCCATAATGTTGTATCGAGTACACTTCTCAATGATCGGTCTTCGAACTCACAACTTTAGTGGTGATATGTACTGATTGCACGGGTATTTGCTAATCCAACTATCATAGGATCACGTCCATGACGGCCCCCATGTCATGGCTTGGAACAGATACAAATATGTGCTAGACTATATTACAAAGACCTATGAAATCGTATGCTTCATACAGATGAAGACCATGTTGGTCTCGACTAATCAATACAATGTGTGCATCTGTACTACTATGCAAAACTCCGATATTGTATCCGTCAATCGATTCTCAAAACTTAATTTCTGTTTGGTTGGTTTGGTTTATGGTGTTTAGCGCCACTCTCAACAATATTTCAGTTATATCGTAACGGTGTTCGAACGCAAACTTTAGTGGTGATAGACTCTGATTGCATATAGGTAGTTGTAAATCCAACTACTATTTGATCACGATCGTGACGGCCCCTTGTGTTTCGGTAGTTCTAATGTTCACCACATTTGTACCATTTGTAGTATATTTGTTTTCTGTTGTGATGTGTCAATTCATATTTCTGGGTCAAATTATATTTCCTTAAATATAATTCTACGTTAGACCTTTCATGTGGTACCACGGGAAGGTTATATTTAAATTTGGCTTTCTCTTGCTCACCAGAGCGGCCGGTCCACAACTGTTACTAGTTGGGATTTTATTTTATTCTCTGCACAACCGGGGAAGTTATCACTTTAAATATGGCTTAGCGTTAGTGGGGGGTCGGACTCCTCGTTTACTTCGTAATACACGGGGGAACTTCTGTTACTGCTGTCACCAGCGGGACACCTACCAGCCTATTACAAAAATACCGGCGGTTTGTATCATCTTGTCAGACCTCGTTTTTCCGCTAATTCTGCAGCCATTTTAGCCAAATTTATGTTTCTATATGCCTATGCAAAGTATGCATTGCACAAGTTTAATCTTTTATTAATATAGTTGTAGTCCAAGAGTTATCTATTTGCCGTCCGTAGTGTATCGTTCATGTAAAATACAATGCATATGCCAAATTTTTATAAGATTGATTTTCCGTTTTTAGCGTGTTTTTTTGTAACTTCTGGTGTTTATTTAGTTTGCTGTGGTAAAAAATATAAATAAAGGATTTAACGCCATTTTCAAAATTATTCATTTATATCATGTGTATCGACAAACCTCGGGTAAATCCGCTGTTCTCGCCCCTTCTCGGATGGAGGAACGACCTCGGCCGAGTGGTGACGAGTGACGTCATGGTGGTCAATATTAGTGCTGGAAGAAACTGGAGTATCCACAACGAACAACTGATCTATCGGGTGTCACTGACAAACTTAATCATATTAAATTACAGAGTACTCATTGTGTCCGCGTTTTGGTGATTTATATCTCACAACATTAGTAGTAATAAGTGCCGATAGCTGGTAGATGTAACTCCAAATATCATGGGATTGCGGCAACAAAAAACATCTCCCTATAGTCAAGAAATGTTGCACCTCAAGATAGTGTCTCTATAATTTTAATTGTCCAACAGACTGTAATCTTTACTTCCAACGCCATGCTATAGCTGAAAAAATACTGAGTTGGCGTTAAACAACAATCAAGCAATCTACTTCCAGTATTGGTTAAAAAAGGTTCTTTCACATATCATTCTTGTATAATCCGTTTTGGTGATAATATGATAATACTATTCTATCTCTGTCCACACAAAAATGTCCAATTACACGGCATCCGGAAAGGGGAGGGTCAGTTAAATAATATTTACCCTTGTAGACAACGATATTATAACTATATAATACTGGTACTTGAAGTGTAGATTAGGTCTAGTTTTTATAAGACATACAGATGTCTCACGTCCTCTTAATCGACGGCGGAAGTGTATATAGAATCTGTCAATCCAGCCACTTTAAACGTGAAAAGATAAGACACACCTGAATAGTACCATACTGGTGGTCTTAAAAGGCGCACAATCAGCTATCATACTGTACATTCCAATTGAGAGAAATTGCACAATGGCCTTGTTTCCTGTCACAAGACATAAGTTAACTAATTCCACTGTTTTCACTTCGATTTTGAAATTGTCCTTTATTAAATACAATATGTATGCTAATTAGTTTTTGTTGGTATATTTGTTCATCACTGTACTGAGTGCTACCGGTACTATAATATGCAAGCACATTACGCCCTTTTTATACCATCGCCTTTTGGACCAAGTTATATTTGACGATAACCGATGGTGGCAATATCTCGAAGAGACTAGGGTTATGGTGTTTAACGCCACTTTCAACAATGCATGTATATCGTGGCTGTCAGTTTTGTTGGTGGAGCAACAGGAGAAAACCACCGACCTTTCTCAAATCACTGATAAACTTTATCACATAATGTTGTATCATGTACACCTCACCATGAGCGGGATTCGAACTCGCAATTTTAGTGGAGATAGGCTCTGATTGCACATGTAGTTGTAAATCCAACTACCACACGATCACAACCACGACAACCTTAAAATATATCAAAGGACAAATGTGAAAATAAACTACATAAATTGTGGAAATTTGGATTTTTAAATTTGATGGCGATAAGTGGGGGCGGCAGATTAAAGCGGGGGTAGTGGAACGAGGGTACACTGTATAGTAAATATGTATATAGCGTCTCACAATTTTATCGGTGTATATAAAATATCATAAACATGTTTATTTATTTAGCGTCTGTAAAATGAACCAACCAGAAAAAATGAAGTATATCAAATAATGTGTTTTTTAAACCACTTGATTTAATTTATGATGAGTAGTTTTTGTAATACATGTATTCTGATCTGTTTACAACATTACCGTGTTAACTCCCATTTTCTTCAAATACTCAAGTTCATGTATATTTATAAGGGAAGCCATTTCTGGCTAAGATATATAGAAAAACATATTTTATTCCCATATTGTAACACCGCCACTCTATATTGAAGTGCCTGTACCGAGCCAGGAAAATGAGCGCTCATGTACATAATATGTGTGTTAGCAGTATCGATTTTGCCTGTTTCTACAATTTTACAATTAGATTTTTTAATTGTACCGACAGTGTAGTAATTTTTGTTTTGTTTTATTATATGGTAAAAATATTCAAACAATTGTTTTTTTTCTTTTGATCGTTTTCTCGAATAACTTTAGAAAATAAAAACATATATATCTTTTGATTCTGTTGGAGGAATATAATTAGCAATTAGCTAAATAATAGTTGATGTTTCGATAAAATATTTGTATTATCCTTTTCCTATATTCTGTTTTAAAGTAATGTTTTCCATTATTTCGTTATTCAATACTGTTCTTGTGTTTTATTTTCAGATTTTCCCCTTAATGTTGCGGAACACAAAATACTTTCACAGTCTAAAAATGTTAATAGAGGCATATGTTTATATTAGTTTTGTCAACAATTGGACAAAATTGTTTTTCTTTGTATATATCTTTTATGCCACATCTGAAAATCTTTGGAAGACAGACATAATGTTATTATAATGATCGGAAGGAAATAGATTGATGTTTCAATAAACAGTACTTGTATATATGACTACTCTTTGTTGTTTTCTCAACATCACTAAAACAATAGTACTGCAGGAATATTATGTAACGACAACACTGTAAACACGAGAGTTTTGTCATCGGGGGAAAACAATCTGGATCAGGGATAGCTACAGGGCGCGGAAACATACAAACAAATACTTATTTTGTAATAAAATAAACAAGTCTAAAATAGAACACAAATACACACTCTATTTATGATCAACAAATTCAAACTAAAGTCAATATTTGTGAACGATGGTAATTAATTAAAGAAGGGGGTATAAAGTCTAAATGACCCTGGCGAATGGTAGAATTGTTAAAGCTTTTCAAGAACCATGGTGCTTTAATCTTTTACAAAATGGAACTTCTTTATCATTCGTTTTTTTAAAAAGGATTTATCAATTTGGATATATAATAATAATACAGCTAGGTAGGGAGATATTGCTTCCTTTTAGTAATGGTGAGTGAAAGTTAATACATTTTGTTTGAAACGAAACGTAAATTAAAAAAAAAAAAAAAACTCGACAGCTATTGATAAAAAGGATGGAACTCTTCTTTTATTAAAGATATAGAATAATACAAACATGTTCCGAATTTAAAAAAAAAGAACAACATTCTTCTAAGTAGCCTCCTTCTTTTCCTCCGCGCTCATCATAGTTTTATTGAAATTAGCCACATCAGACGTATACAACTCAAATTAGTCTGTAGTTTCGACATTGGTATATGTGAATCAAAGCTTTGATTTATTATTATAAAAGTTCGAAAGAACATAAAACAGGAAAGATATTTGCAGATGACCGATCATTGGTATTATCGTAAAGAATCCTGCCAATATTTTGATATTTCCAGCGTGTTTCAGATTACCAATAGGTTTCAGATGTACGAACACAATCAACCACCCCTTGATATAAAACATGCGTTTGTCTGGATTAGTCCTTCACTGATTATTTTTCTTCATCATCAGACAATTCCAATAAAATAACAAAAATGTATATTTTCCAAAAGATTTATTTACTTTTTATTTATTTGTTGATTTCTGGTATAGAAACTTTCTAACCCTTGGTGCTGGCAACTCTTCAAATTTTTGCAGACAATCCAAGAGTTCACCGTCTCGTCTTATCATGTGTCCGACATGAAAAGGCCATGATGATTTCAAGAAGCGCAACAAATTGTGTTTATTAAAATGTTTTGGACAAGTCTGTTGCAATTTGGGAGGAAATATGGAACGAAGCATTCCCTAATGCTTCTCATAGTCTTATGCAACTAAGTAATTGTACTATGACTAAAACCGTATTATGAAACCCTATAGTTTACTTCATTTCATTAATATTTCCACAGAACTACCGAGAATGCATTGCGAAAAAGAGACCAAAGTCCTTATTATACAAGTCCATGGAAAAGTTTTACAAAAAGTATTATATAACAAGGTGGATATCTAATTTAGTGCGCACTACGCATGTCTGGAATACCTCATCAGGTACGCTCAAAGTCTGGAATACCTCATCAGGTACGCTCAAAGTCTGGAATACCTCATCAGGTACGCTCAAAGTCTGGAATACCTCATCAGGTACGCTCAAAGTCTGGAATACCTCATCAGGTACGCTCAAAGTCTGGAATACCTCATCAGGTACGCTCAAAGTCTGGAATACCTCATCAGGTACGCTCAAAGTCTG
>MJUT01028710.1:645383-657456 GCA_002080005.1 Gigantidas platifrons | reverse complement strand
ATATATATATATATATATACGTCCTTGCTAATAATAATTAAAAAAATCAGACAACTCATAATTATATATTTGTAATCAGATATTTTATATAATTAAATGGAATTTATAGGCTATCTCAGTTCATTTACTCTCCTTTCATTCGTACAAGAAAAACATGTTTTTTTCTCTTACAATCTACACGAATCCAGTTATTTCATCTAAAAATTTCAAAAATGTATTTTCGTGGTGGGATCTGGCTTATTTTCATGTACATATTAATCAAGATTAGGCTTCAACAAAATGAAATAAAATAAAATAACAAAATAAACCATATCCCTTAGAATACATTTTTTTTTCAGTTCGAATCACTTCCTAAAAACTGCATTTCTATTTTTGAACAGTATCACAAATAAAGAGAAATATGAATCATTGTACACCGATACAATATTTCCTTCAAAACCTATCAATAATCATGTTTCAAAAACGTAACACAACTTTAAAATTATGTTATCGTGGATTAAGAACAATCAAAAACACTGTAATTGCATAAATTCTGCCTTGCAATACGAATGTACTTTGTTTATTGCATGAATATTGCTAAATGTACATGCATAATATCTGTTCTGCTCGCAATATATTGCAATAATATTCTACAATATTTGTGCTGTAATCCTACAAATATGTAATAATATTATTATACGGTTTTATTCAAACAGCAAATTAATCCACCCTAACAATTGAAATAAAATATGAAATTGTTAAATTCAATTTAAAGAATAAAATAAAGAAACGAAGAACATAATTAGGGATCGATCATTTTACTTTTAGTAAGGAGGGAGGGTTTTGTTTTTTTTACCCAGAGCCAGATTTTTTTTCCATACGAAACAAAGTCATATTTATTGCTTTGACATGCAAAAATCCGCAATTTTCCCCCCTTCAAATGTGATTAATACTTCTTGCTTATAACTGCAGTGTCAGATTTTTCTTATTTTTTGCTGTATAGTTTCTATTGAAAATTTGGCAATAGAATATTAAATCAAATGTTAGCACCCCCCCCCNNNCCCCCCCTCACACACCTCCAAAGAAGGAACGAAGAAAAAGTGAAATGGACGACTTCTTCAAATTTTTGAGGTGAAAAAAATAGCTCAATAGGCCATGCAGAGATAAAAGTGTTAAACATATTCGAATAAGTAGTAATACTACATGTGAATATAATATACTTGTACTTGAGTTTAAAATCGGCTAAATACGACAAGCAAATAATTCCGAGAGTAAGAAATTGTATTTTTGACACCTTAACATGATACACATGCAGCTGTGGGTTGTGTATAGTAGAATTATAAACAAACCAAAGATATCCAGCATAGAACCACTTAATTGTCACACCTACAAGACTATATCCCCTCGGGAAGCAATATTCCTTAGTATAGATTAATTTGATATGCTGTGAGAATGTCAAACAATCTGAATAATTACTGGCATAGTCAACATGCATTCTTAATAATCAACACATCCCTGCACTAGAGTAGTCAGAAATCTTTAACTTAATCTTTTATAGGATCCTTAACTTAATCTTTAGCCAATAAAATAATTATTTTGTTTTTGATTAATTAATTAAATGATCTGAGACAATTATTGAAGAACATACAATACATGTACATGCATTTTAAAGGGTAGGAGGTTATATTGTTTAACGCCACTTTCAACAATACTTCAGTTATATTCACTTCAGTGGCGGAATATTTGAAACCATATTATAATTATACAGCATATATACATATATATATGTAGGTATATTCTTAATTCATCAGAAAGAATTTCCAATTTTACACCTAGAAACAAATTAAAAAGGACCACCAAGCTAGCTACCAAGGGAAGGTTTGGTGCCTACAAGTGATAGGGTCTATTTGTACAACTTCTCGTTTTTAGCTATAAGTTATTTATAAAAAGAAAGCATTTCTCTTGAAAAGTTAAAAAAAAAAAATACAAACAAACAAACAAACAAACAAACAAAAAACAAACATACTCAAAATAAACATATTATGCTTTGTAGATATTTTCATAATGGCGTTGTGATTTCGTACTCTATTTTGTATTTTGTTTATGTAAGAAAAGTTTCTAAAATTACCGTGAATAATGTTTTATCCTACAATTATTAAATTTGCTGTAGAATAAAGATATTTGAATAATTTATTGCTTTATTCGTCAAGTATATCCCTGATTTTATGTACAGCGAACGATACGAAACTTTAACAGCATTGCGCGGACGTGACAGGGGACATCGTAGAAAACTATGCCTTCTGTTATGTTCAATAGACTTTTGCAATTGGTTTGTATTTTTTTTGACATTGCAGGATAAACACAATATATACGTACATTGTCGTAAATATAAAATTTATTTGCACTCGCTTCCGGAAAAAGGCCAGAAAAGCTCACCAATGGTTCGTCTGTCTACATGTTTCCAAAGTTCATACAAATACATTTGATATATTCCGACTATGTAGATATATTCTATATATATTCTATATTTACCTATTGTCACACGGATTGTGTGGTGGGGCCCGGGTGGCTCAATGAGTTAGGTCGCTGGATCTAACAACTCATACAAGCCTATCACCAATACGGCGTGGGTTCGCGCCCGGCTTTGTAAATTACAAAAAGGGTGCACTCGACTCGCAACCGCAAGTGATAAAGTTTACCAGTTGCTTGCCCATGGTCGGTGGTTATCTCCGGCTTCCTCCAACACTAAAACTGGTCGCCATGATATAGCTGAAATATTGTTGAAAGTGGCGTTAAAACACCAAAAATCAAATCAATCGGATTGTGTGGTCATAACAATGTTTTTACATATCTTACTTATGAGCATAAAGATGGTTAAGGTTTACTCAAATAGCACTAGTTTCGTATCTGATTGTATAAATTTTTAATATACATTTATTTACATATTTAAAGATGGCAAAATCCTAGGTAAATTCTTAGCAGAAATACGACTGTTAAAGTGATCATATTAAAACGTTTATTTTCTAAAGATTTAATTTGTTGATATTAACTGTATCATCTATAAAACTTATGTAAATGCACCGAAACATGGTATGCATGATTAATCCAATGTGTAATTGTAGTTTACATGACCACTTTCAAAGATTATATACAGAGATATAATAGGTACATTTTTCTAATATTCCCAGCGGGCCATGGACCGATATAGAATATTAATATGCAAACTCCGAATGGAACTGCTACTCGTAACTTCGTTTTGCGCTCGTGCAAATCACGTACTGGCGAGAAGTAAACAATTTAAAGTTTGTTTTAGCGGTTAAAATCACATTTTGAACGCGACCATATGTTATGTGTATTGAAAATATTGTTTTGACTTTGTGAAAAGAAAATGTTTTCCCAGCAGTCATTAGAGTAACAAGTGAAGCTAGAAACTGTTATACAACATCATTTACGGAGAAAGAAAACAGACAAATGACAAAATTATTACGAGACTATTCTTAGTGAACTTTTGTATCTATTACATACAGTCTCTACATATGTTTTATAAAGATTTAACAGCAAGACAAACAAAATTAGCAAATATATGTTCAAAGCGTTTTTTCAAGCGTTTCTCGTTGTCAAAAGCATGAAAGATGCGAAGAAGTATAACTTCTGATGAACACGTGAAAAATATATTTATCAGAAAATATGCAAATAGGATGATAAAGAAATTAGCATCCTTTCAACAAGTTATAATTACATTTTTGTAACCCTTTTGAATACAATTATATATTTAGGTAAATGTATATATAATATTGTATATTTAAAATTAAACAAGTATGATAATGAAATACAAATTTTGTTAAATTAAACAAAATCTTATTCAGTACTAATAATAAATTATCAAATAAGATATATTTTTAATAATACAGTAATAATAAATTTATGTTTTTAAGGTATTTTAAACATGTTGATAAATTGTAAAAAAAAAATCTTATATATCGGAGAAATGCTTTAAACACATTTAAAATAAAATCGCGTGTATTTCACTGCAGAAAACATGAGGGGATTTTTTTTCTCTCACTTTTCTCCTCCGCTTTTGTAAGATCTTGACAGATGATTAATTTTCTATTGACGGACGTCTATTCATGAAAGTTATTTGCTAAATTAATTACCTCTGTAAAATAAATAATTCTTCTTATCTATATCTTTATTTTGTTTGAAATAGGATTTTATCCAGGGGCATAGGAGCCGGGGGCTATGTTTTGACACTCCCCACTTTCTTGGCTGAAACTTAGAAAATGCTGAATATTTAGCACGGAAGAAAAAATGTTCAGTAGTTAGACGTATAAGGGTATGCCTTGAAGCCAAACGATTTTTTGCTTGTCTGTTTTGAAAAATTGTCCCACATTCTCATCCTCTCTTAAAATGTGCCCCCTCTTTCCAGAAGCTTGCCTCCTCATTTTCCGGTCAACTCCTACGCCTCTGGTATTAAACACACAAACATTAGCGATCGTCTGGAAACAATCTGTCTCTCAGATATATTATACGCGTACAAATTAAGATTTGACCGCCGGAATGATTGTTCGGGAGGCTTCCTTGTTAATTTTGTCTCGGGACTGACATAAGAAATGTCCGGAGTAATGATAAAAAATAAACATTGATCTGAGTGTTGTCAGGAATAATTAGTGACACTACCGTTAAATAAATACAAGGTAATGTGTACTCGATGCCACCATAAGTAAAAGTAGGTTGTTTAGTGGACCGAGCCTTGGCAGAAATACTTGGCCTTTTAGTCGTCATATATTTGTGGTTTTTGTGGTTTATATGAATTCTAAACTCATTTTCACAAAGTGTCATATTGAATTATTCTTATAAAATAAACAAACAAGCAAACAAAATCGATTAAATTGAAAGCTTACAATAAGTGGGCGATATCTCTGCGGAACTGTAGCTCTTCGGGTCCCCTTTTCGATGGTTACAAAGAAAAAAAAAATAAGAATAAAAAAAAAGTGCTACGGATCAGCAGAGAGTGCGTGATACAACAAATCCGAAAAGTTCGTCTTCCGATTGTTTAAGGATTAATAAAAGAACAGTGAACGGCCGAACGTTTAAATGAACGCCTCGTGTTTGGCAAATAGCACGGTCATTTATACACGGTAAAAGACAAAATGAGCAATGGTCTGTTATGAGAGAGATCCGGATCGTTGGTGGCCTGTTTCAAGGCAAAATGTCACGAGACTATAGATCACATACCCTTTCTCTTGTTGTTATCGAACATCCATCTGTAGTCATAATCCAGTGCCACCTTAAAAAAGTAATATTTGTAAACTTGTTTTTATTTTGAATATTGATAAAATACTCCTCTCATGACCTTACACAACATTACGTCAATCAATTACAGATACTGTCATTACATGAACGACACGAGTAGGATCAGACAATATTAGAAGGGGTCTTATTATTAATTATTATTATTATTATTATTACTTAATAAATTTCTCTATTAGGGAAAGATAACCCGAGTGTAAAAAATGTTACTTTCTACACGTTAATTATCGGTAAGACTGAATGTTTAGAAGTGTATTAAGGAAATTCTAAAATATTTTTTACTTCCAGTTCAAGAAAAGTTTGACCCCTCCTGAGGGGTTTCTAGACACCATGGATATGATGTCATATATACAGCTTACATATATAGTAAATGAGTGGTAAGTGTACATCTTTTAACGCAACAAAATGAGATATATGTAGGATATCTATTGTAACTATTGCTGTATAACTCTCTGAACAAACTGCATCGGTTCGGGTTTCATGAAATAACTAAAACTAAAACCCCTATTTGATGAAGTTCCAAGTTGCATACACTCATACATTTTCATAACAGAGATAAAAAAAAAACATTTGTTTGAATTATGAAAATTACACTTCTTCCACCTAAAAATGAAAAAAAAAGTACAATTTTTAAATTTTCAGCGGTTTCTGCTTGAACATTCTATCGATGTTAATTTTATTTCGTTTTCAGATAGTATAACAGATCTGTGTTACAGAACAATAGTAATTACTGGAGGTAACAGCACTAGTGCGATATTAGAGTGAAAAGCCTTGAGCAACACTTTATGGTCGAATCAATTGCAATCAAACTTGCTTCGGTTAGGGTTTACAGTTTAGCAAACAAGTTTTAAGTTTAATACAAACCAGTTTCTAACTAAATCATGGTTTAGCACATTTCAGTGAATTGGTGGTTTCTAAAGATGGCTTACACTCCAGATCTAAATGATCTTATAGACCTAATAGTGATAGATAGTTTAACGCAAAGTGAGGATGAAAGTTCATGGCTATGTCATATTTTTCACACATTTTGTTCACAGCACTTTTCAATTCACCTTTTTGTTGGCTTTCATGACTAAACGTAGGAAAAAAGTCCACTGTAAACTGATAACTTGATTACAACAGGCATTTGTATAAAGATGTTTACCTTTCTGATGTTGTTCACATATACCCATTCCATTTGTGAATCATCAACATGAAGTCGAAGCATGCACTTCTTTTCCTTCGCTGCCGCCATGCATGTTTCAAAACCAAAATGTAAAACTACCTCTCGTGCGGTTTGCTAAATTTCTGGAACTGGTTTTTGTTTGGACTCGATAAACATGAAAACCAGTTTGGGTTTCAACCCAGTTTTAAATCGGTTTTCTTAAATAAATGAAAAGTTTAGCAAACCAGTTTGAAACCTTAACCAGTTTGCTTGCAATACATTCGACCTTAATAAACTAATAACAAAAAGCTTGGTTTCATTAAATGGTATCTCTGACCTTGTGGACAATAATAAATAAAGGATCCCTTAGCGTATGTTCTGCCATTGTTTTAATTACATATCTCAATGTCGTTGTTTATATGAGACATACATGTAGAGCAGTGTGAGGTAATATACGGGTTAGGGTTATGGTGTTTAACGCCACTTTCAACAATATTTCAGTTATATCGTGGCGGTCAGTCTTTTGATGGAGGAAACCGGAGTATCCGGAGAAAACCACCCACCTGCCTCAAGTCACTGACAAACTTTATCACATAATGTTGTATTGAGTACACCTCGACTGAGCGGGATTCGAACTCACACAACGTTAGTGGTGATAGGCACTGATTGCAAATCCAACTACCATACGACCACGATCACGACGGCCCCTTGTTTATATGAGACATGTATGCAGAATAGTGTGAGGTAAATACGAAAATGAAACATAAATGTATATAGTAGTAAAGTATGACAGATATCGATTCTTCTATAATAAGATCTACGTATTATATATATATGTATTATTTGTACTCTGAATCCCCGCCACACCTGAGGGTAACTAACAGTATAATTTGATAAAGACGTGGAATTTTTTTTACCAAGCTAGCACCTGTTTCTAATCAAAAGAGCTTCTGAAATGTTGAAAGGAACAATTTGGAAGAAATTTAGATTTTGAGTCGAACCTGACATAACTGCCAATCACATTTGAAACACACGTCGCTCGTGGTGAAACCCAACAAAAACCTCATCGCTCTTACTACTACAATATCTAAACAGTGCTTTCATCCTAACTAATTGTCGACAGAATTTGGTTAAGGAAATTTCATCAACTTTTTGTGAAATGCAATACAAAATAAACATGAAAACAATGCAATTTGAAATTTGCCTTAACGCTGGAAATAAAAGGGAATCGTTGATGAATGTTGTTTTAGGAAATGGAGAAGTTGAGAACGTCCTTTGTCAATGTGTCGAAGCATGTCGATGTGGTGATCGCAAAAATGGGCAGTCTCTCTCTTTCATTTTAAAATTATAAAATAATTAAAATCTTGTCATTCAATTTAACCACTTACAAAATCACGAGAGTATTATCACCATGACAATATAAGGAGGAAATTATACAGTCATTGACAAATTTCAAAATTCGACCCGCAAACAATTGAACAATGATATCATAGCAAAAGGTTGAAGATACAGAAAGGGTAATCAGAAGACGTAAATCGGAGAACAGACAATACAATGGCCAAACGACAAACAATGATCGACAAAACATTACGTAGAGAACTAAAAATTGAGTACTTCGAACCCTACTGAAAACCAAGAGTGAAGCCATGTGCTCCGGAGGAATAGGCACTTCCTGTTCTACTAGTTTACCTGTTGTGCTACAATCTTGTGAAAATCCGATGGAAAGTGATGAAAGTGGATATAAGGACTGGATCATCATTGCGACTACGGCAAGAGGAACATATCCGTGGTCCTTTTGTAAAAACAAAGCAAAACAAAACAAAAAAATAAATAAACAAACAACAATAAAAAAAACCACATTTTTTATTTATTGTATATACAATTGATAAATTACAGACAGAAACAAATGTATAGCAATACAGTGCCATCTTAACGCAAGGGCATGTTGGGCAGTAGCCCGGTGTCCTTACGAGCATATGGACCCATACTGAATATGTGTATGTTGTGTACAGTATGTTTTTTTTTAATGCTTAAACACTAATTTTGTTGGAAGTACCAATACAATAGATATATGTTTAATTTAATCGACCATTTACATTTTAATTACTGTGCGTGGTTGTGTAGGTAGGGCCCCAGTTCACTGATTTTCCCGGGGGCCTAATATGCTGTTAAGACGGCCCTGATGTAATATACAAAATGTATTACATTACAAGTTTATAAAGACTTTCCAGCTATTTTAAAACCGACTTGCTATGTTGTATATTCAAGATAATTCTCAGTGACACATTTCAATAGGTTTGTATTTTGTTTAGTCAAACATAATTATTCTTATACCTGATATTTTGCTGTTTTTCAAATATGATTCTGTACATGAAGATACTTAATACGACAAGGGGATTACACTTGTCTGTTTCTCCTTGCATAAATAACGGATTACACATGTTTCCGGAAGCGGAACTAATTCGACGTGTGACCTATATCATTGAAATCAATGGCGTGTAAAATGCCAATTAATTGGAAGATTATCATAATTCTTGATAGGGTTTAGAAGGAAAAATATGTTGATAGGCATATGAAAAGAACGTTTTTTAACAGGTCAAAAGATGAATTGTACTTTTATCTTGGCGTTATATCTCGGTGATATTTTGAGGCCTGTTTGAGTTGTAGTCAATCTGTATATGTAAAGGTTTTAGTTGCTGTTGATCTGTAGTCACTGCAGAGTTAACAAACGATTGAGAAGGAAACCAATTCAGAAACTGGTTTAGCTCCGCCACTGATTATACCCCGCTCCACCGGAAGGGGGGGTGTATACTGTTTTACCTCTGTCCGTCCGTCCTTCCGTTCGTCCAAGATCTTTTTCGTCGCATTTTTCTCAGCAACTATTGATGGCAGAAATCTGATATTTGGTCACAAGCTTCATATACCGGTAGGTATGCCATATTGTGGGAAGCGTTTTTGAACCCGGCAGGTTCTTACTTCCTGTTTGCCAATTTAGTTGGTTTTTATACACATTGAACATATATGCAGAGGTATCATAAGTGAACATTAGCTCACAGTTCATCTTGTTTTTGACTGTTTTAAGTAATGACTTAGATTTCAAATACTAAGTAGTTTATGTTCTTTTAACTTTCAGTATTTGTTTGATGAGGTTTGACAGAGATGGATGGTTAATATTATTGCAATTGGTTATATTTAAGCATCTTGTTCTCAACTGCACAAGACATGTAACGCCACGATATAGCTGAAATATTGCTAAAGTTTGCGTTAAACACAAATCAATCAATCAATCACAATACAAGTATATGTAAATGAAATTTTACCATGAGTATTACACCAAAGTATAAATAGGAAATTTGGAATTTAGAATCCACAATGCACATTTTTTATAATGACGGTTTGGTTAATGATGTTTAACGCCACTTTCAACAATATTTCAGTTATAACGTGGCGGTCAGTTTTATTGGTGGATGAAACCGGTGAATACAGAGAAAACCAACGAGAAATTTTCCCTGGGTAATCTTTTAAAAGTACAACATTAGTTATATTTTCTGAAGCATGGGATAGTAACAATATACACAATATATACAGTGATGGTTGACACTCTGCAGATCGTATTATTAAAGTTAATTTATTTTGCCGGAGTAATCCAGAGTAACATTTCTTTTACCCGATCACATAATAATTAATTCATCACATATATCATAAAACATTGAAGTGTGGTATTACAATAACAAGTGACAAGTAAATGATAAAAGCGTGAAATGATTGACATTCGGAAGCTATCTTGATTTATCTGAGAAGTCTGATCAATATCTGATCTTGGGAACATGATGTGAACATGCCAAGAAAATCGAGAATGAATAGGAAAATTTCCCAGGAAACTTTTGACATCTTAATCCGCCTAAAGTGCTGATAATTTGTTAAGACCGATGATTTTCTTCACTTTTTACCACACACTTAGTTATTCTTGTCAGTTTTGTTTATAGTTTAGTATCAATAGTTTAATTTTAAGATCAACACATTTCAAAAACTTAGTTAGAATGAGGAACATGTTTCAGTTCAATATATGTATATTTTTTTCTTTATAAATCCGAATATTGAAAATTACATGTATGTAAAATATGTATAATTTATATCTTTGCTGAAGGACAGATCACGTAACTTTTAAGCGGAGGGGTGTTTTTTCCTCCCAACCAAATCATTAATTACACACGATACTAAAATAAAATTTTCTTTAACATGAAAAAAAACCATCTGTATTTTTTCTTCAAATTATACCAAAATATTACTCGTTTAAAACTGCATAGATTATTATTTTTTGGGGTAAATTTTTTATTTTCTACAAAATTTTACGACAAAAATGTTTTCAGAAAAAAAAAATATCCCCCCAAAGAAAAAAAGAAATGAAAACACTTGATAAATGGTCGTTCTCCTATTAATAGAATCGAACTCTTTAATTGAGACACAATCCTTTTAAACATCTTTTGATCTCTTTGAATCGGTTTAATTAAGTTCCATGTGACTCTCTTTTGTCTTTAATATTCTATTTTGACGCCTCTACTGACCAAAACTTCAGCTTTCATTGGTGTAGTTAAGTCATGATCACTCTCTTAATAAGAATAAAACTAAATACGCTCGGGACCTCATATATTCCGATAAATCGCTGATTATTAATCGAGCCTGTCTCAGTGATGATGAACACCTTTTGAAGATGAGAACATAAAACAGATTGGTACTTTCACACCTCGTCAAGTGGGAAAGCGGTTTATTCCTAAGGGAATTGTCATGTAATATTTAAACTTTTCCGTTTAGAATCCTGCAGGTGTATTTATAACATTACAAATTGATATCAAAGACTAGATGTAAATTTGACATAAACAATTTATTTTTCAATAATATTATAATACAAAACAATCATTTTTGGTTTGAATATTGATTCACTATTCTGTCATACGATGACCTTGTATGCTATCAGTCGTTGAAGCCACCAGTTCTCTTTAATAGAACTAATACTATACCTATGACAACCTTTGTGTCACGAAGTTTAAATATACATTTTTGTACATTGTATTATGGGTTATAATGTTCAAGATCATAGCGTTCTTTATAATAGCAATGTTCGCCAGGTTATATGCGAGGTTTGGGATTATACTCACACATTGAACGCATTTGCATCATTTCACAAAGAGAGGATGTTTGGGTCCTTAAAACTAGCTTAATTCCGCCACTTTTTATTGAAGTGCCTGTACCTAGGCAAAAAAGTGGGCGGTCGTGACTCGTGTATTTGTGTGTTGGAGTATCGATTGTTGCTTCTTTCTACGATTTTGATATTTGATTTTGGAATTGTTCCGACAGTGTGGTATTTTGGAACTGTTCCGACAGTATGGTATTTTGGAACTGTTCCGACAGTGTGGTATTTTGGAACTGTTCCGACAGTGTGGTATTTTGGAAGTGTTCCGACAGTATGGTATTTTTGAACTGTTCCGATAGTGTGGTATTTTGGAAGTGTTCCGACAGTATGGTATTTTGGAACTGTTCCGACAGTGTGATATTTTGGAAATTTTGGAACTGTTCCGACAGTGTGGTATTTTTGAATTGTTCCGACAGTATGGTATTTTGGAACTGTTCCGACAGTGTGGT
>MJUT01028710.1:620438-643835 GCA_002080005.1 Gigantidas platifrons | reverse complement strand
CGCGGGTGATGTTAAACGTAGATTTTTTTTAGGATGGCCTAAGAAGGGATTAAAACAAAATAGGAAACAACAAATTAATATAGATGCACTTTGCCATCATTTTATCTGTCCATTTCCACCCACTGCGTAAATTATGTTTTTATATTGATTTGCCAAATAAAAAAAACTGACTCAGAAGATCGACTTTATCTTTTACTTTACTTTTTTGTCCTTTTTTTCATGTTTTCACTAAAACAGAAGGTTTGGTTACTAGATTTTTGATGGTATGAATTGATAAATCCCAGATATAAAGCTGTTAGCTAGCTGTGAGTTCTCGCTGCTTTTGACATATTGTATACCGTGTTATTGAGATGATAGAAAACTAAGGAGAGATTGCATTCTATCCCATCTTGATAAAGAGCAAGACATTTCTTATATATACAAATAAAATCTGGTGCATAGAAATCTTTTTCATCTTTAAACATTGTACCAAAGATATATTAATGAGGCACTAAGTGGATTGAACGAAGATCCAAATTGCTTTATAAACTTTGCTTGTTTGAAAACTAAATTTAGTTGTTGATTCAATACTATTATATATTGTTTTTGAAAACATATAAAGCGAATAGAGTCAATTTGATGTCGGTTTTAGATAGAAGGAACAATATTTAGTATCAAATAAATTATTATTGATATTCATTTGATTATAATAGTTAATATATTTTTGTTCATTTAAATTATGTAGCAATGGAAAATATTTATGTTGACACAAAAATATCGTATTTGGCACGTTGTAAAACCGTATCCTCTAAACAAAATAAAACAAGACTCGGTCTTTTGTGGGATATTTAGACTATAATTTCCAAAGAAAGTTACCGAGGTAGAAAATTTTCTTCCCTAGCTCTCCGCCTTAGATAAACATTCCTAATTATATCTGTATGTCTTCGAGGTAATTTGATTGAAATCTACTGAAATTGAAAATAAATATAATTGAAAATTTGTCCATGTGTTTCATCCGAAATAATTGTTAATTTATCAATACAATACACAAAATGGTTAAGTGGGCATTTGTTTAATTGAGAATGCCACTCAGAGAGATGACATGACACAATTTTGGACATATTTCTGGTCAGTCCATGATCTGCATGAGAACCTACACTGTACTAGAAATATTTTACTCTTTAATTCATAAAAATGAATATATTGTCCATCCTATTTCCTACAATAATTCACTGTTTTAAAGAAATGAATGGGGCCGTTAGGGAACGACCATTGTGGTTTTTTGTTTGTTTGTTTGATTATTTTGTTTTTTCTTTTTTTTTTTGAAAAAAAGGGGGGGATTCAAAGGTGGATATATCAGAAATGAGATTTAATTAAAATATATTACCTATGTTCTTGCATGAAATGTGAAATTTTATGACGGAAATGCAAATAAAAATATAAGATATCCTTTTTGATTAGATTACATTAAAGACATTATTTATTTATATGTTTTATTCCATTATCACTATATCCATAGACATTTACCCCCCCCCTTTTTTTCTTTATTATAATATTTTCAACTTTTCTAAGACTATGACAGCATAGCATTCAGATAATGCTTATTCAGTTTCTATACTCTTTCTGTTCTTAGTTGCAATAAAAACTTTTATTTTAATTTATGAATAGGGAAGGTATTTTAAGGCATTTATTGGGGTTTAAATATGATAGAAGATTTTCAATATTTTGTCATCAATCATTTAGTTTATCAATCAAATCTGTATAATCGTTGAACATCAGAATAAATATAGTTGGAATAAACAAGAAAAATTCAAAAACTTTTGATTCAAACTTATCTCTATATCCATAAGTAAAGTTGAAAAATTGATTTCAAACCGTCAGTAAAATACACATTGTTGTTCCTTATCCAATATTAGGCCTAGATCTTGTCAGTAAGTTTTTCATCTTAAAAAATAATTATAATAACATTTTGAATACAATGGTTGTCTCTATGAATTTTAACTTCTAATAATTCTGCTCAGGTTTGATTTCATGACAATAATGGAAATTTTCAGATGCATACATCAATGATTGAATATGAATAGATAATAGACAGGGTTTTTTTTTGTGTTTTTTTTGTTTATATTGGCCTGAATGTTTTACGAAAAAAAAATTAATACAAATATTCGTCGAAATAACAGACATTTTCAGTTGCATACAACAAGATTGGAATAAGAATCGAAATAAAGCAGGCGTTTTTTTTCTTTTAATATAGGTCTAAATGTTTTATGAACAAATCAAAATTAACAGAGAAATTCGTGAAAATAATGGAAAATTTCACTTGCATACAACAATGTTTGAATATAAATTAGAATAGACATGGCATTTAAAAAAAAAAATTATAAATGTTTTATGAAAAAATCAAATTCAAAATTAACAGAGAAATTCGTGTATATATATCTAAAGTTATTAAAGTGAACAATCAAGAGTACGGAGGTCAAAAATTTATAATTTGACACTCTTTGACTGACATTTACATGTATCCCATGTCAATTTCGGGATGGGTGAAAGAACAGCTAAACAACCGAATCAAATTACCCGAGCATAAACCCGGAGATATGATAACGGACCCGTACCGTGGGTACAAGTTACCTTATATATAGTCGCTTCAACTTTTCAAAACCTTTCATTTTCAATTATGATGATGACTCGTCGTATACTGTCATCTAGATGTCTATTACGTTGTGACACGTAAAATGGGGATTTTGTCCTAGCTCAGCATATACCATAATTTTAATTAAAATCATTTGCGCAACCTGGGGAGAAAATATTTCAAATACACGGTTAGGATATCATATATACATACGATAAACGTGTAAATATCAAATTCTATATTTATATTTTTTTTGGGGGAAAAAACTGGAAATCCAAATTGTGTTGTCAAAATTTCACTAATATCTTAATAAATGATTAAAGTCGAAAGATACATTCTTTCAACACAATTGCATATTTTCACATTTACCATTTTTTTTTATTTTTATTTTATTCACAGCTAAACATCATCAAAATCAAAGGTTTTCCATATATATATATATATACATAAGTTGCATATGATAATAATGGCAAATCGTTTTTTGCCAACATTTCTTTTTTTTTAAGTTGTCAAAATGTGTAAGCAATTTAGTACATATCTGCGATGGTTAACGGAACCCATCTGTGTAGAATTTTAGCTGTTATTACTTATCTTACAAGCGGATATACATTTAGTGTGATAATTCTAGCTCTTGCTGTGGGAATAATTAAGCACATTATTGTCATAATTTGTAGGAAATTTGAGTAACTGCGTGGAAAATAGCCAAAGGTATACACGGGTGAATCAGATCAACTCTAAATTCCATTTCCTTGCTGCGTGTTTTGCACATTGTAACAGCAAATGAGAAGAACTAAACCATTGCATTTTATTTTTTTTAAATTTACCACTACAATTTACAAGGACAGTCAGTTACTTTTCATTTGCATATCAAATTTCTTTGAATGAAAAACAAATTATATGATACATAGTTAAAACGAGCATTCCAAAGAAACATCTTGTAAAAAAAATATCAAAAATTTCAATTTATAAAAAAAAAAATATGCAAATTTTCAGCTGCATTTTAGCATAATTCGATAAGTTTTAAAAAAGCTATCGTTTTAACTTGTAAAGAAACTAAACCACTTTTATTTTACTTCAGAAATGCATAGAGAGATTTTGATTAAAGGTGAATTGTTATTTTTCGCTTGTCAGCTTAGGTTATGTGAAATCTATCCTTTATTCGTATCCACTTATTAGAAAATTAATTCATATTCATTAAATGTATACCTCTTCATATCACCTATTGAAAAAAACGGTAGAAATTGTCAATTATTTTGTAAACTTTTCATCTGTCTGTTAACCAATGTGTGTGGCCATTTTCATAATTGATAAACAACAACAGCGGTTTCATTGGTACAGTTGATTATGTGGGCGGAGTCTACTTCCTTATTTGGAAAGTCATCGTCGTTTGGTTTGAGATGTTGATTATAAGGGTAAAAGGATCAAATCTATCTTTGCTTATAATAACAGTCACTCGATCACAAAGTATAGAATAAGTGTAAAACAGACATTTCAATATAAACATTTTCCAAGTGATTATAGAAAAACGGCCAGAATTTTCAACGTACTTGAGAAAAACACGAAACATTTGTCCAAGAAATTTCTAAATGGTGAATATGCAGCCGGGAACCCTACAAAGGTTTCACCACAGTCCTGGAGTTTCAAGTCTATCTAATGGACCCAGCTTAACGAGCATGATGCCAGCACTGTTTGGAGACCAGAATTACTACAGACATGGAAGCTACATGGCAATGAACGTAAACAGCATGGCGGCAATGTACGGAGATCAGTATTCTGCGATGGGTAGACCCTCTCCGTACTCGCCATACGGACATCACCAAAGTGCCAAGGACATGGTGAAACCACCGTACAGTTATATAGCACTCATCGCTATGGCTATCCAGAGTACTCCGGATAAGAGAGTAACCTTAAATGGAATTTACCAATTCATAATGGACCGATTTCCGTTTTATCGTGAAAATAAACAAGGATGGCAGAACAGCATAAGACATAATTTGTCTCTGAATGAATGTTTTATAAAAGTTCCAAGAGACGACAAAAAACCTGGAAAAGGAAGTTACTGGTCTTTGGATCCGGACAGTTACAATATGTTTGACAACGGCAGTTATTTACGGAGAAGGAGGCGATTTAAGAAGAAAAAGGAAGCCGGAGGACAAGCAGACGGCGACAAATCAGACAACAAAATAAAACATGGCGATAGTAGTGACAATGAAAGTATAAGAAATGGCGATTGTGGAAACTCGGAATATTCGGATAACTCTTCTAGTCCTCAAAAATATGATATTAGAAGAAAATCTCCTATTTTAGAAACAAACGTTACTACTAAGATGGAACCGATCGACCACCAACATTCGAACACTTTGCAAGATTCACAGCTCGAGTCTCGTCCAAGTCCGAACACCTTACCAATACCTGCTGATCCTTTGGAACCAAGTCCGCCATCAAATTTTACAGTCGAAAATCTAGTGCAAAATTCCGTCAATTGTGATATGTCAGGATGTAACTTTTTACCGGGGAGACAAACTCTTAATCCTCCCATTCCATATTCAAGATCTTCGGATATATATCGCAACATTGGATCTTGTGGTCAAACTTCACCCCAGGGACCAGGCTATACATATCCCTCAGCATCAATTATTCAAGCCAACGGTACGATGTCTGGAGTAAATAACGAAGACAATATTGACCCTCCGTCACCAGCTCACGCGCACGCGACACTGTCAACAACAAATGGTGTGAATTCATCCATGTTTCAAACTTATGGAAGACCAAACGGATGGTACGTCCCAACTGCTGCAGATTTTTCACACCATGGAACAGAATTTCCTGGAGGGACATTTGGAAGTGTAAGAGATGTGTTTGAAAGTCAAAGACTTTTGGGACAAGGGAGTCAGTCGACATCCCAATCGAGTTGCCAACTTGCCGCATTTAGAAACCCATACAAATCGTATGCTTGCGAGTACAGCAAATTTTAATGTCTTCACGTATATAGATTTGTTTTCCGTATGTCAGATATTTCTCTTTGTTCTGGAAATGTACTTATGGACACAAGGTTAGTTTCTCACAAATTTCGTTGTTGGTGCAGTGTATATTTAACATTTAGAATAACAATGTTATTTTCCACATGCTGACAGAGATTGTCAACAGCTTTCTCCTCCATTGTATAACATATAAACATTCCAATTAAATTTATATTCGTGCAGATAACGAGAAGACATTTAAAGTAATTAATCATTATTTGTGAAAACGAGGTACGTTATATTTGTGTATTTTAAATAAATATTCAGCTATTACAACATTTTTCCTTGATTTAAAAAATAACCTTTTTTTCCTAGTGTGAATTTATAGGTCATATTTATCTTTAAATTCTAGTTCAGTTTTCCAATTGTGAAAACGAGGTACGTTATTATTTGTGTATTCTAATAAATATTCAGCTATTACAATATTTTCCTTGATTTAAAAAAAAGAGGTTTTTTTTCTGATGTGAATTTGTAGGTCATAGGTATTTTTAAATTCAAATTCAGTTTACCAATTGTATACGTGAACATTCCTGGTGTAATTAGAAAAATCCATTGAGTTTCTTTGTGGGTTAATTACTTTTTTATATATTAACAACAAAAATTGTTAAATCATGAATACAATGATTAATAATAGCAGTAAAAATGAGAAAAAAAATGTGAAATTAAATTTAATCGTATAATAATAATTTCTTATTTTGAAAGTCCGGTCAAATGTCAAAGGTACACAAATGTACTATTGATTTCACGGAAGAAATTAATAAAAAATATTGACATAAGATTAAATGCTAAAATAGCTTCTAGTCAGATAACTAAACCATGTCTAGCATATTATAATAACAACCGTTAGATTAAATTTAACTAAGACAAATTCGTATGGTGAAATGATTTTCAAAAATTACTTGCTTTTTTCTGCAATCTAAAAAAAAAACATATTCATATATCTGTGTGAAAATTATTTTATATATATTCTTGATATAAACAGATGTATTTCAATTAAGAAATTTTGAGAAAAAACCCCCCATATAAATATAATATATTGAAGACTAGAAAATAAGTACCAATAATCCCTTTAATATATAATGTACTTCAAAATGAACTAATTTTCTTAGTAATTGTTCAAATACAAAATTTACAAGAACAATCTTATTTAAATCAATTAAATTATTTACAATAGTTACACAATTATTATTTCACTTGGGAAATACTTTCTTTAATTGTGTCTGTCAGTTTTTGATACAACCAGTGTCCCCACTCACCTCTCCCCCTTCAACATCACAGGAAATGTTGTGTAACATGATCAAATCAGCCATTAAAACTACAAACGATCTTTCGAATTTGTTGACAAACTATTAAATGATTCAACCTGATAAAATGTTCAAATTAAAACATGGAATTTTGATGAAAACATATGTTTTATTGAATTAATTTCTTATCATTGTACGAATTAATATTTTTGTGGGCATTTATTATTATTATTAAAATGATAAATAATATTACTGTTTTCTTTGTCAACATTTTAATTTAATATATTTTTTTTTATTTTCCCGTATTATACCTTTAAAAAAACAAACAATTGAAAATTTATTTCTTGTAACTTTTGTAAACACAGCTGTATTCAGTTCACAAATCAACAAGTACAACAACCAATAATAACAAGGCACTAAACAACATGCAACATTTCCCCTTTATTTAGCAATGCATGGCATAGAACACATCTTGAATTAATGTGAATTTGCATGGGCCCATAAACTAGATTAGGCCCGCCACCTTTCATTTATTGAAGTGCCTGTACCAAACCAGGATAAAGTTTACCAGTTGCTTGCCCATGGTCGGTGGTTCTCTCCGGGTACTCCGGCTTCCTCCACCACTAAAACTGGCCGCCATGATATAGCTGAAATATTGTTGAAAGTAGCGTTAAAACACCAGAAATTAAAAAAAATCAACCAAACCAGGAAAGTAAACGATCATGTATTTGTGTAGTTGAGGTATCGAATTTTCTGATTTCCACAATTTTTCTGCTGGATTTTCGAATTGTTCTGACAGTGTGGTATTTTTTGTTTCACATTTTAATTCAATATATCCATGAATTTTTTTTTATAATAAAACAAATACAAACACACAATGAAAACCAACTTATGTAAATAAACAAGTAAACAATTCAAATTTAAAAAAAAACAATTTCAGAATAAACAATATGAATATTTAATTAAATATTATCACAAAAACAAATAATAATAAAAGGTAAAATAGAAATTACCAATGAACTTCAGGTGGTGAATATTTTCTCAAGTAAATTATATATAGGATCTATATTTACAAATTCCAAGGTTAGGGTTATGGTGTTTAGCGCCACCTCCAACAATATGTCAGTTATACCGTGGCGGTCAATTTCATTGGTAGGGGAAACCGGACTACCCGGAGAAAAAACAACTGACCTGTCTCAAGTCACTGACAAACTTTATCACATAATGTTGTACACCTCGCCATGAACGGGGTTCAAACTCACAACTTTAGTGGTGATAGGCACTGATGGCACAAGTAGTTTGAAATCCAACTACCATACAATCACGACCACGACGGCCCCAAATTCAAAGGAAAGTGTTCCATAGTATGCTTTTCATGAGTATAGAATGAACGATACGATTTGAAATACGTATTAGTTGATAAAATATTACATTCTAAATTCAAATGAATGATATGTATATATATATTTTTATATATGTGTTACAAATATGAAATAGTTAAGAGCCTACTGTCCTCGTTTCTAATGACTGCTTTATTAGAGAACCAGTATATTTCTCTCAATAACACACAAGGAACCGTCGTTCGTACAGTCTTTTGTGTGTGTCTATGGTCACAAAAAGAACACAAGAGCTACGGTTCCACAGCTACATACACACACCCCATATGCACACATTAGGTGTATGATTAAAGCACAGACGATTGTAATGATAGTTCAGAGCTTTCATTTTTGTGACAAACTCAATTTTATTTGGAATTTGATTTTTTGGTGTTTAACGCCACTTTCAACAATATTTCAGCTATATCATGGCGACCAGTTTTAGTGGTGGAAGAAGCCGGAGTACCCGGAGAGAACTACCGACCTTGGCAAGCAACTGGTAAACTTTATCAATTGCGGTTGTGAGTCGAGTGCACCCCTTATTTGTAATTACAAAGCTGAGCGCGAACCCACGCCGTATTGGTGATAGGCTTGTATGAGCTGTTAGATCCAACGATCTAGCTCATTGAGCCACCCGGGCCCCTCAATTTTATTTGGGGTTTGTCAAATGAGAAAGAATATATATAAGTTTAACCCCTCCACTTTTTATTGAAGTGCCTGTAACAAGCCAGGAAAGTAAGTGTTCATGCATTTGTGTGTGTAAGGGGTAGCCATTTTGCCTCTGTCTATGATTTTTTTTCTGATGAATTTTGGGACTGTTCTGACAGTGTGGTATTTTGGGACTGTTCTGACAGTGTGGTATTTTGGGACTGTTCTGACAGTGTGGTATTTTTGTTTATTGTTTTTCACATTATTATACTTCTAAAGATTGGAGTAAATATCTGGTACTGGACTTACACCATAAAAGTATCATACAGTTGAAGTAATTTCATTGAATATCAGCAAAACACTTTAAATATCAACATTTTGCTCTAACTATTGGATAACATTTTACAGAATATAAAGATTTATAACTTAGTAATGGGAAAAAGAAAAAAAAAAGAAAAAACTGCATTTTTTTATTCAAAATTGCACTTTTTATTATAAAAAAGTAAGAAAAATTAAAGAGCACGAAGCGTCTGAGAAAGTATCTACCATGTGAAATTTAGAAATACTACTACCGGTATGAAGAGGCTATACAATGACCGGACTGTGAAAAGCAAAACAACAATAAAAACTTTTAATTTGTGTTAAATTTTAAAATTGGATCCTGTGTCCTCATTTATTCTCATATTCGTTCTTTCTAATACTTTTACCGTTGTTGAAATGAGACAGACAAATACACTATTCTGTCTGGTATTATTTGAATTTCTTTATTTGTGAGGTTAAAACGCTAAACTCACAAATAAAATTTTGATAACAAACAATACAAAAATATCTAAAGACTGACATCTATAATTCTATAATTAAAGGTTCTGAAACTAAACAATTTGGCTTTTCAAATGTTTAAATTTTGCAAGTCTGGAAAGGCTAATCCAAATAAACTATTATACCTTAGAAAATTAAACCCGGAAAAGTTAAACAATCATATAAAAAAAACCCAAAAAGGAATAGTTTGGATTTGGTCAAATATTGAGAACAATAAACATTTTAAACACAAAATGTTGTAAAATGCGTTCTATGAAGACTATATATGTCTCTTAATTCAATTCTCAAATAATAATAATAATAATAATAATAATAATAATAATAATAATAATATTCTGGAATAAAGCAAACTGATAGACTTGTTATTTTCAAGGTTCTGTTCAACCGTAAGCGAGTTTTATTGGGGAGCAATTCAAAAAAAATTCAAAGATGAAAAGAAAATATTGATATGAATGAACATTTTGTAAAATATCACAATAAAGGCTTCCCTTTGAAGATATCAAAGGGGTAATTAGAAATCATAAATTGAAGAAGGACAGACAGTACAAAGACCAAAAAGGACAAACAATAATTTACAAAGCACTGGACACAAATCTAAAGATTGAGCATCACGACGCATACTAAAAACCGGGAGTAAAATCAGGTGCTGAGGAAGGGTAAGCAGTTGTTGCTTTCACTAGTGCCAGTCGTTCGTCTGCATATCCTCACGTTTTTTTCTTCTTCAAAATCAATATTGTAGCTTTTTATCGAACCTCTTTCTAGAAATATGACAATATTTCCGGTTATAGAGCTAGTACAGGACCAAACAGTTTTTGATTGGCTGTAAAATATAAAACAATCCGTCTATATGTAAATGTCCAGCTTTCCATGCCAGATTCTCGATAATTTTTAAACATTTCGCTCTGATCCAATATCTAATCCCGTCTTTATCAACTATTGAAAAATAAAGCTGCCATGTTGAATATTGTAAGTTAGTTTTAATTGAAAATTTGAAGATTTAAATAACGATTACCAATTTTGTGCCAATTCGAAATCATATACATGTATGCATGTATGTAAGTATATGCGGTCAGCAAACGTACCAGGATATTATATGCTGATATATAAATTTCAAATCCAATCTTCCTTATCCATTTCTTATGAAATACAGTTTAAACAATGATGGTCAGCAATTCTACCTCTCATCTCAAAAGATTTCACAACATTTACCAATGGAAATCTAGTTCCTAGCTTGGGACAGGCACACACATGGTGCAGGGTTAAGCCGGTTAATTGGATATAAACCTTCCCCTCTTGATTTCTCCAACAGCAACACAGATTGGATGCATTTCTTATGAAATATTTAGCAGTTCTCCATAGTATCCTATTTGTTTGCTGTTACAAATTTAAACAACAGAATTAAATGTAAATCTAAATTCTGTCTACCGCTGTATGTTTGATTTGAAGTAAGTATAGTGAGCGAGTGATCATGTGCTGTTGCTGCTTAGCGCAAAGTGAACACATATTCAGATATATTATGGCGAAAACAAATTGCATTTCCATGAGATGATGTAATGATGTCTGCTTAAGAAATAAATCATGGAAGCCAGAATGTGTTGGGAGTTTGAACATGGAATGACGGATATATAGTTTATCTAGAGCCAGAAGCGAGTAATAAAATTTATTAATATCCGCCAATCCATGTTAAAACTCAAAGCGCATTCTGGCTTCCATGATTTATTTCGATTCTGATATGTCTAAGAGTACAAATACGGTAGTATACTCTGATTGGAAGACGGTAATTTATATTTACGTTTGCGGAAAATGTCGCACACAATTTATGCTGCCAATGGAGTCAGTCACATTTACCGGCGCATGTGCTAATGAGATTATACCAAATGGATAACTCGCTCGTTTGTTAACAAAGCGAAAGAAGGAGGTCATGTTAGAATTACTACTAGACCAACACGAAACATTATGCTGCTTCCGAGCCAACCAGTCTTTGCACTGTTCTTTAATACTGCGTGGCTAGAGGAAAGGAAACACATAGGGGGTAAGTACAGCAAATAATAGATAATTACATGTTCTATAAAGCCACAGGTTCATCGTGGGTTCTCACATTTTAAAACATTACCAATAAATGATAAACATGGCAAGTCACACTCTGCACTTTCCTTATTCTTGTCTTATCACCTGATTTGTAACTAGGGTAACACAATATGTGCCACTAGCGGAGCAGGAACTCCTTGCCCTTCCGAAACACTTGAGTTCAACTGCGGTTTTGAGGGGTGTTCGTGTTGCTCAATCTTCATTTTTCTGTGTAGTGTTTTATAGATCATTGTTTTTCATTTTGTCAATTTATAATCAGTTCTCTTCTTTCTAATGAAAGGTCAAAACTATCTTAATCTCCATGAGAATATCGGGGGTATACATAGAAATAATACATAGATTCTCCGCGACTGTCCGGGAACAGCCCCCAACAGAGGCTTCATCTGATTTTACGTGACGAATGAAATATACACCCTCTTAGGATTGTCTGCGTAAATGACTGCCTCATGTGCGGTGGATACCACACTCCATGCACGATAAAGACAACTTGCATCAGTTACCAATTCTAAACCAACTGGTTGTTAGGCGTGGTCGTTGGCTGCCCGTTACAAGTAAAATATTGGTCGGCTCTATCTAGTATATATTTATCCTCGCTCATTGGCCAATCCCAGTTTCACCATTTTACATTTGTGAACCCTCGTATTTAGTAGGGTTTGTGGTACTCGATAATCAGTTTTCCGTGTAGTACTTTGTACACCATTGTTTGCCTTTTCTTGGATTGTTTTGACTGTTGTAATTGTCTGCCCTTCCTCTCCTGATCTATGGATTAATTACAATTATAAACCTTTAGTATCTTCAAACTTTTCTTATGTTTGTAAATGTTTTCTCCATCTTGAATATAGCTGAAATAATGCTAACTTGAAGTTAAACATCAATCAATCAATCAATCAATCAATCAATCAATCAATCAATCAATCAATCAATCAATCAATCAATCAATCAATCAATCAGGCAAGCATATTTTTAATGGAATAGATACTTAGTATTCGAATATTCGAATATTTGGGGTATTTCGTGTGAAAAATCACGATTTTACGGAGAAAATCATATTATTTCCAATTTTAGGGGGGGCGCCGGGTGCGCCCCGCCCCCTGGATCCGCCCCTGCATAGTCTTTACTTTTGTACATTGTTGCAACCCTTTCTATATGCATGACATACAATTTCATAATTTTGCACAAGGAGCTTTTTTACACCAGTTACATATACATATACTTCCAATTGTTTACTTATTTATAAAAAGGTAAATAAAATACGAACAAATCTATTTATGCAAAAAGCTATTTCTTGTCAGATATATTATAATTTAGTTATGTTAACGTGATGATGTACAAATGTTAAGGCAACACGTGGAAAACAAATAAAACGGAAGAAGTGTAACAATAAATAACTAAAGGTCGTAAATTACAAGAGCACAAACAGGTTAGCTCTCCTGGAATTTTTATTATGGTCATAATCGTTTTACAGATGTAACACACAGAATATCTTTCTTATTTCTGTAACTGTAGATAAAATGGCTCATAAATCCATAAAAAATGAGTTCTGTAAATGTAAATATAAACATTTATATAGACATAAAGGGATGACAGTGTGATTCTGAATGGAAGGGAGATTATGGAGCTTACAAATTAGGGATCAAAACAGAAATAAAGTAATGGCCATTTGATTATGAAGGGAATGGAGCTTGCAAATTAGGAGGTGGTGGCGTTGTACTGTAGGATCGAATATTTATTGATGCATTGAAGTTTATTTTTGTGGACAACATAAAGGTAGAGATTTTTACAAAGACTAGTATTACAAAACATACACAACCTTTCCTTCTTAAGACATTTGCAGTAACACAATATAAAATAAAATAAAACACACATATGGATAATCTATATCTACAAATGTAAAAACATATTATTAAACCCACAAACTAGAGATAAAAATGTGCATAGGAAATAATTCATATCTGTTCATCAAAGAGAGTTCTGGATATGTTGTTTAACACCACTTTCAACAATAATTCAGCTATATCGTGTAAGAAACCGGAGTGTCAGGAGAAAACCACCGACCTGCCGCAAGTCACCGACAACTTTATCATAGAATGAACATGTATACGTATATAAAATACTTGCACACAAATTTGAGACCAGAATATGGGCCCATAAAACAAGCTTAACCGCGCCACTTTTATCGAAGAGGCTTTGCCAAGCCAAGAAGAGTGAACGGTTATATGTATTTCTCCCATTATGACGTCATTTTAACCCCGCTGAACCAGTGGTGGAAAAATCTGTAATCCTCTAGAGGATTAAAATGTCTCGTGCCTTTCCCCGCATTTGATTCGTTTGACTCGTTTGGCGGCTTTTGAAATAAAGTTCGTGTTAAATAATGGGAGAAACAAATTCTCCTTCAGTTGCCCATGTGGGTTACGATATTTCTCCACTCTCGAGAGTTAAATTAAAAATTTTAATTTAACTCTCTTGAGTGGAGAAATATCGTACTTAAATTAACGGCTCGTGGTTAAAATTTTTAATTTAACTCTCTTGAGTGGAGAAATATCGTAACCCACGGGCAACTGAAGGAGAATCTATATATGTCTATTAGGCGTATCAATTGTGCCTGATTCGACGATTTTTTTTATTGGATTTTTGAACTGTTTTGACGAAGTGGCATTCTTTCTTTTCAAGTTTATAGAGCAGTGTATTTTATTTCCAAACTATTATCAAAATATCCTTGTTGTCTTCTGAATTGTAACTGATTATATAATGGTGTACAAAACTGTAATACTGGGTGTCCCATAATATCTGCTACCATTTCAAAAGTATATACATGCATACTTACGTATTTTGGAAGCAACACACAACAGAATAACCAGGAAGGTACCACATTTTGATTGAATTTTGCATAAATAGCAATGTTTTTGTGTGTGTGATTACTGTTGAACCGAAGTAGTTCTCTGATAGAATAGATCAATATATTAGTACGCTGTTGTATTTTTCGTCATGCATTATATGCAACTGAAAATTGAGTGAGTCAGTGAGTAATTGTTGTCTAATGCTAAATGAGGGATTTTTCAGTTATACCATGGCGAGAACAAGTTACATTCAATGAGATGAAATGATGTACCCGACCAAGTGTTAGCTGACTGAAACAACAGTCAGCGGATAGACATGTCGCTCCACTGGAACACATTATCCTGATTCCGAGCCAACCCTTGCTCTTTTCCCTTAATGATGTGTGCTTAGCGGAGAAAAAATTACAAATTTTATAGTTTTTTCCTTAACCCGACCGGGACTCGAACCTATCTACCATACTCTCGATGACCACACTAGCAGTTCCACCTCCGAGGCGGTCTAAAAATAGAATAAGACATGTTTGATACAACCACATTGGTAATACATACTGAATTTGAATTACGTTTGATGCACGTTTAGCTATGTATTAGTTCGGCACATATTTTGCTATTTGTAATACATGTATGTGGTATTGTAAGTTGCCATGCATACACGAATATTCTTCCCCCCAAAAAAAACTTAAAACCATGCTGTAGAAAAATCCCATGCACCTGAACAGCAGTTACGAAAAATGCCTGTATATCTGTCTTTGTTCGCGCTATTAGCTTCATTTTATGCATCTAACATCAACCGTCTACTGAATGCTCTGTATATGATGTAAATACTCTGTGGGGATCAGCCGCTGTCAAAGGATTAGCAAATTGTCGAAATGAGAGAAACAGATCTCCGAAAGCTTCTGACAAATTTACTTTTCGCTTTACACGTAATTATGACTGACTGACTGCTTCGGTTCTAATTAATTTGAGAAAGCTGGCTTAGTGCAAAGACTTCAAAGGAAATACAATGTACACATATGTATGGGTTGAACGTTAAAGTTTCTAAACATTTCCACCTCGGTGAAGTTTTCAGTAATTTAGAATCAACGCTCTGATACGACCATCTTAAGAATCAAACCACTTTTTTGAGTGAATTTGAAAAGGCAGTGACTGACATTTGGCAAAAAAAACAAAAAAAACAACAATAATTGTTTAGCACGTTGTTCCAACGTTACGGTTTTATTAATTATTTTAATACAAAAATACCGAAAATACTCATTCGTCAAAACCCGTAAATTAACATCATTTTATTTAAAAAAAAAAAAATATTTATGAAAAGAAAAACTAGCAAACTGTCGGAAAAAGTTAAAGTTTAAGTACACATGATATAAAACATTGTACTTTAATAATAATATTTTCATAACAATTGAAATATTATTTAAAAGAGAGGAGCATGAAAAATATGATATAACATAAGTAAAAATACATATTATATGATGGACAATTACACTTGTGTTTTTGAAGATATTTCACCAGAAATTTAAATGATTGATCGCCATTTCCACTCCATTTCCAAACATTTCTGTCATTCAGTAACATTTTCTCTGTTAAAATCATTACATTTGTTTAAAATCACGGCAACCATATAAACACGTGTTGACCCTGGAAATTCTTTCGCTTCAAGCCTCTTTTTTACCCAGAGTCGGGACGCCCCCTAGTGAGACAATGTCTTTTATTCGACGAATTCACACTGAAAGGATGCGGAAAATGAGAAGTACTGTGAGGTTAATTTTTAATCATTTCGAAATCTCCGAAATCTAAAATCTGACAGGTCTAACAAAACACCAGAAAATAGAAATCTCTCTGAGAGGATAAAACACAAAGATCTCCTGTTTTTTCCACGTGACACTACTAGCACTACATGAATCTGTTGCGTGTCAAAATTCTGATTGACGAAAATAACAAGTGTTTCGTATCACCGAATTAAACATCGGAATGTTTGATTTCAAACGAACAAATGGTAAGACAAGCAAATCAAAAATAAGTTAAAAGTTGAAAAAGGTTTTTTTATTTGAGGATGCCAATCCGTAAATCAAAGAAGGACAGACAACACAATGGCCAAAAGAAAAGGACAAAAGGACAAAGAAGATCTATAAAACATTACACAAAAAACTATAAAGATCGAGTAACACGAACCCCACTAAAACCTCGGGGGAATTCAGGTGCTCCGGAAGAGTAGGCAGTTCCTGCTCCACTAGTGGTAAGCAGCTTCCTGTGAAATTGCAATACATGCAATCATTTTCCAGTCATTCAAGCCCATGGAGTGGGTGATGCAATATTAGGTCGAATTTATTGCAAGCAAACTAGTTAAGGTTTCAAACTGGTTTGTTAAACTTCTCATTTATTAAAGAAAACCGGTTTAAAACTGGGTTGAAGCTCAAACTGGTTTTCATGTTTATCGAGTCCAAACCGAAACCAGTTCCAGAAATTTAGCAAACCGCACGAGAGGCGGTTTTATATTTGGGTTTGAAACATGCGGCAGCGGAGGAAAAAAAGAACATGCTTCGACTTCATGTTGATGATTCACAAATGGAATGGAAATGTGAACAACATCAGAAAGGTAAATATCCTTATACAAATGCCTGTTGTAATCAAGTTATCGGTTTACAGAGGGCTTTTTTCCTACTCTTAGTCATGAAAGCCAACAAAAAGGTGAATTGAAATGTTCTGTGAACAAAATGTTGAAGAATATGACATAGCCATGCATCAGAACTTTCTTCCTCACTTTGCGTTAAAGATTAGGTCTATAAGAACATTAAGATCTGGAGTGTCAGCCATTGTTAGAAACCACAAATTCACTGAAATGTGTTGAACCATGGTTTAGTTAGAAACTGGTTTATATTAAATTTAAAACTGGTTTGCTAAACTGTAAACCCTAACCGAATCAAGTTTGATTGCAATGCATTCGACCTTATATGTTGTACAAATTTAATGTCTAAAACATCCAAATATTGCCTAGATGTTCGAGAACTCAAACGAAACCAAAATGCCACTCTTTTGACTACCCTGTTTAGGCCCTTTGGTTTTATTGCTCCCAAAACCTTAAGTTATTTGGCTTTCCAATCTTTCGGTTGAATTTATTGCAATCAAACTTGTTTTGGTTAGGGTTTACAGTTTAGCAAACCAGTTTTAAGTTTAATACAAACCAGTTTCTAACTAAACCATGGTTTAATGATGTAAAACCGCCTCTCGTGCGGTTTGCTAAATTTCAGGAACTGGTTTTTGGTTTGGACTCGATAAACATGAAAACCAGTTTGGGTTTCAACCCAGGTTTAAACCGGTTTTCTTAAATAAATGAAAAGTTTAGCAAGCCAGTTTGAAACCTTAACCAGTTTGAATGCAATAAATTCGACCTTCGATTTTGAGCGTACCTGAAGGTTATTCCACAAACACGTCGTGTGCACTAAATTTGATATATACCCAATACATAAATAGTGTGTTGGTACAAGACTATGTATCAGGTCGAGCCTGTTGTGTGAACCAGTATCACTACGAGTCGCGATAGCGACGTGTAGTGATGCGGTTTGTTCACGCAACAGGCAAGACCTGATACATAGTCTTGTACCAACACACTATTTATGTAATAAGTTTATCTAATATTTCAATAAAAACAAATTTTAAACAAATAACAAGGGTCGAATTAATATTTACAACCTGTTTTTTACAATACTTGCAGGAAGACTACATTTTGTGAATATCACTTTCAGTGTCACTGTACAATCAGACAACGCTTTTAAAAAAGAAATGTGGACCTTACAGTTGCCGGAAATATTGATACTATGTCTTTACGTTGCTTACATTGATGTGTTTTTCGCCGGATTCCAATGATATGACGTCATGACAAAGGAGTTCGGCAGAGAACGTCTCGTGCAACGTCGCGTCATTCTTTTATCATCACAGTGTGGTGATACAACATCTTGTATCAAACATCTTGTATCAGACAGGCTACTTTCGTTAATTTCAAAGGAAAACGTACATAATGTTAGATAACTACCTTTTATTGCAGTCTATGAAATATTTCAGAGCGAGATATACCAATTTTTCTAGCACATAGTCTTAAGCTCAAAACAATTGCACTCGCACGTAGTTAATCATTTTGAATTAATTTATTTCGACAAAGTACCTGTCACAGTTAAAAAAAAAACTCTTGTCAAAAATCCAACAGTAAATCACGAATGAGTAAAAGTCGCAAGTTATGCAATTTATTGTTAGCTAAATGTGGTTGAATGATGATGGGCTGCTTTGCGTCGGGAGGCAGATATTTCATACGAGATTAAGTTAAGTAATATATACAAATGATACAGAAATGAGATAAGATGGAGACAACAGAGGCAATGTCTTTTGACTGCAACTGGACAAGTAATCAAAGTTGAATAGGAACAAAACTTTGTAGCAGCTACGAGGCCCCTAATCCATTTTGAAATTTACAAAAGTCGGCAACAATATTGTCAACGGACAGGGTTTCCGTATCATAACATGACAATCTCTATAGAGAGGGATTCCCCTATACACCATCTGGTGACGTGCTATGCATCCCTGTGGGTTGAGCCCTGGAATCCGTCAGAAATACACAGTCTATTAAATGTACTGGGAATCACTAACTTTGCATAAATGTAATGTTACATAATAATTTGACGGTAACTGTCAGAATTATGGAAAAGGTTAAAAGTGCCAAAAATATTTGACATTTTAGGATGTTTTAATTAATTGATGAGGACCCCCCGTTCATCAAAAGTAAACCTTTATTGTGTGAAGAGAACAATGCCATAAATATTTAATGTTCAGAATGCTAGAAGTTACAGTGGTGACATTTCAAAATTATGAAATCTCAATTTAAAAATATGCCTTTTACCTTTTTTTATCAGTATTATTAATATTTTGGCATTTATAATATCCATGCCAAATTTGTTGACATTCATTTCCTCTGTCATTTCTCTTCATTTTCTATGGGTGACAACAGAAAATGTCTAACTATTTTTAAAAGCAAAATGCCACATGAACCTGCATCGCAAAATATAGTGTATGCTTTAATTAAAACCTCATTAGCATGTGTCCCCATTGGCTTTAGCTCTCCCAGCAGCAGCGTTGGTCTGAACCGCCATAGATTCCACAAACACCATTGGCTTGAATCCCAGACACTATGGCTGAATCTCCAAGACCTGAAGTCTCATAACTCCGACATTATCATTGGATTGAATCCACATAAACAACGACAGCATAATTGGCTCACATAAACTCCAGCAGCATCATAGGCTTAAAGCTTCATCAATCCCCCATCAGCATCATAGGCTCCGACAGCATCATTGGCTTGAAGTCCAATAACTCCGGCAGAATCATTGACTTGAAGCCTCATTACTTCGGTAGCATAATTGGCTTGTACCCTCATAAACAAGTTCCATAAATCCGACAGCATCATTGGCTTGAAGCCTCATTACTTCGGTAGCATCATAGGCTTGAAGCTCCATAAACCCTGTGATCATCATTGGCTTGGATCTCCATTAAATCCGACACAATCCTTTGCTTGAACCCTCAGAGCCACCTCATGAACTGAAATACGTTCCTGGCAAATAAGTTCTTAAATTAATCTAAAATTAAAAGTTTGAAATTTAGAACTGATAAATTTTAATCCAGATCCATTTACGTACTGGGACTTTGCAAAGTATTAATATACAAACATACTATTGCATATGAAGAAAGGCAGAAGAAAACTCAATATAGAAATTAATATAGAAAGCCAAACACG
This sequence comes from Gigantidas platifrons, assembly GCA_002080005.1. Taxonomy (NCBI): domain Eukaryota; kingdom Metazoa; phylum Mollusca; class Bivalvia; order Mytilida; family Modiolidae; genus Gigantidas; species Gigantidas platifrons. Next base: position 623,413 of record MJUT01028710.1, on the reverse strand, counting down.
AATAACAGATAAAACAATTATCAACTTGAACAAGCACAGACAATTAAATTTGAGCAACAGGGAGCCAATGAAGAGGGGGTGAACCCAAGTGTTCCGCGAAATAGTAATGATGTGATACCGTACGCAGGGAAAATGAGGTAAAAGAGGTTGCGACAGCGTAATACTCAGGGTAGTGGTCATGTAAATGTCGAAAATACGGTATTAAAAGGGATAGAAAGAGGTTAAGACAGCGCAAATAGACCCGATGTCATCTTTGAGATAGACGGTGTGTATCAATCAACCAATTCATGAATTGAGGACATCAATCTAACTGTCATTAACACATGTGTAAGCAGGTTGCTCGTCAACAACAAGCCTCTATCCAAAAATTCCAGACAGGCTGCACAGGCACTGGATGTATTCATGGAAAAATATAAACTCCGTATGCAGGTGCTGCCAGGATGTTGCTACAAATGACGAGACGACATAAGTCACAGTCCCGTTTATTTCCATGTACAACACTGAACGGCATGCGACTGATACAATACTTGTTTCAATATCTCCATGTACAACACTGGGAGGCATGATGCGGCTGATACAATACTTGTTACGGTATAAAGACGACAAGACCACATCACGTTTGTATGAAATACGATAAACCTTTCGTGGAATCAATGCGTAATTCCTGTTGACTGGAAATGAGTTCTGCCAACCTGTCAGTCACAGTGAAATAGTTTATGATATTTTGCAACTTTATGCAATATTCTTTTGCTATTTTGCATGTCTGGGTATTGATAAGGCATTTGATTGGATTTTCCTTTACATGCTATTGTCTGTATATTGATAAGGCGTTTTGATCGGGTTGCACGTAATGCAAACCCTCACAGTTTACAACCGACTGATTTCAAAACTATACACACATTGTGAGAGATATACAGATGATATAGATATGACGTTTTAATTATGATGATAATATTTCGGTTCTTATATGGTTTATTAGATATATTTATGTGTGAAATTTTTACAGTTCATAAATAATGTCTCATTGATTAAAATTTAGGTAAATATCCCTCGTGCATATGTGATCAATATAATTTTTCTACAGGAATTGTCCCTATTTATCCCTCTCTATTTTCAACCATGCATGTTTTCAGTATACGGTACCTATTTTGTGTTGTTAACGCCTCTTACAGTTTAAAACCAAATACATTTATAACTATACACAGTTGTTTGGAATATACTGAAGATTTGCTTGTATCTTTTTTACCATAATAATCAATTTATTACAGAAGTTATATATTAGTATTTGAACTCAGCTATTTTTCAACAACATTTTCAGTAGACGTCAGGCATCTTACTGTTTAACAACTTCGCTCTACAGATGTCAGTACAGACCTTTAAAACTTTGCAGAATGTTTGCACTCATATTGAAGATACGTGTACCTACTTTATGGATGTCTTCCATAATTATTTTCATATTTTCCCATATTTTCTTTAACTTTGCAATCCTGTCACTTCTATCCTTCGATGGAATTTACTTTATTTTGTCTTGTCTAGCCATTAATCAGACTTTAGGTTTCAGGGAGTGTGTGAGTAATTGTTCTGTTACGCAAAATAAGTAATTGTTCAGTTGTATCAAGTCAAGAACAAGTTACATTTCAATGAAATGATGATGATTTCCGCATTGTACTAGAGAAACACGACTATTTGAAATTTTATAGTGCTACCTCATTTAAGCACCAGTCCACAAGTAGACATTTCACTCTACTGCGACACATCATCCCGATTCCGAGACAATCTGTCTTTGCTCTTTCACCTCAATGCTGCATGCTTATTGGAGAAACATTAAATGCCAACTTATTTAAGAAATAAATCATGGAAGCCAGAATGTGTTGAGTGTTTTAACATGGATTGGAGGATATTAGTATTTTATCCCGAGCCAGAAACACATTCTGGCTTCCATGATTTATTTCGATTCTGATATGTCTAAGAGTACAAATACGGTAGTATACTTTGATTGGAAGACGGTAATTTATACATACGCTTGCGGAAAATGTCGCACACAATTTATGTAACTCGAATAATACTGCGCCCTCTATCGGAATTATTCGGGTCATAATTTATGCTGCCAATGGAAACGTCAGTCACATTCATCGGCGCATGTGCTAATGAGATAATACCAAGGATTTATATAGTAGGTCCTATATAAATCCTTGATAATACGAAGAAATAATTCTGGGTTTTTTTTAACAAAGAGAAAGAGTGAGGTCATGTTAGAATTAGTGTTTGGTTTGACCCGACCTGGCTTTTGGTAGGATCAAAACTCAAAACTATCGAATATTGCATGTAAAATAAGAAATAACATCTAATTTACCTTCTCGACATGAACATTACCAACCATCTTTTTTAGAAATAAATTTAAGGAAATAAACATAGGATATTGTTTAGCTGTTCTTTAGAATGTCTCGGTTACCAGGCCTTACGATGATAAAATTTCCAAATACGGTTTTTCAAAATCTTCAATCAGAACACTCACCTTCTACTGAATATTTTGTCAATGGTTTGCCATTTTTTAGCTACATTTTGGTGTCTCATGGCAAGTACGAGCTATCTTCAATGAAATGACCACCTTGTACGTACATACTGACCACACGCTTAATTAAATATTTATAATGCTAGCTCACTGAAAATACAATCCGCGTGTAGACATGTCGCTCCACTCAGACATATTATACTGATTCTTAGCCAACCAGTGTTTGCTCTTAGTATTTTATGTTCCGTGCTTAGCGGAGATGCAGCAAACATCAATGTTACATGGAACGGCTTACTCTTCTGGAGAACACACAATAACTCCTATTTGTAATTGTGTTAGTGTTGCGCAATTTGTAGTTTTCTACATGTACTATTTTGTAGTTTTCTATATGTTCTATTTTGTAGTTTTCTACATGTACTATTTTGTAGTTTTCTACATGTACTATTTTGTAGTTTTCTACATG
>MJUT01028710.1:604192-617979 GCA_002080005.1 Gigantidas platifrons | reverse complement strand
TTAAATAATAATGTATATACATGGGAACAGTGCAAGTAACAGACTAGAGTGATTAAAACTATGTACAGGAGATGAGGCTAGTTTAGTTGAAAAGTGGAGAGAACAGCAGGTGTGAGCTGTTCTCTAAAGATGTGTACTGTTGGTGAATGTACGACTGTATCTGGGAGGAGATTCCATTGAGTTATAGTGTATGGGAAGAAAGAGAATCTGTACGAGTCTTTAGACGTGTAGATGTGTCTGAAGGTGAGGGTGTGATGTTTCCTAGTTCTAGAGTCTGATGGAATGAGAACTGCGTTAGATGGAATTGCGACAAGTTGATGTGTGATCTTATACATCATGACTAGGCGTGTTCGTAGTCTACGTTGAGCTAATTGTGGCCAGTTTAATGTGTTCAGCATGTTAGATACACTACTAGTGTTGTGGTACCTGTTGCAGTCATACCGTGCAGATCTCCTTTGTACCATCTCTATCTTCGAGGTAGATTCTGAAGTGTGGGGGTCCCAGACTGAGCAAGAGTACTCAAGTTTGGGACGTACAAGTGCTTGGTATGCCTGGCTCTTTGTGTGTTGGTTTGATGTTTTTAAGTTTCTTTTAAGGAATCCGAGTGTTCTGTTAGCTTTTGTAGTAATGTCATCAATATGTTTGTCCCATTTAAGATTTGACTGGAGTGCGATGCCAAGGTATTTTGCAGATGTTACAGATTCTAAAGTATGACCGTGGAGTATGTAGTTGTGTTGAATTGGTTGGCGTTTAGTTGTGACTGAGAGAACAGTACACTTGTCCGGGTGAAAGGCCATCAACCAGTCCTCTTCCCATTTTGCTGCTGCATCAAGATCAGCTTGGAGTTTGAGGCAGTCACTCTGGCATTTCACTGGCATGTATAGGATACTGTCATCAGCAAATAATCTTAGTCTGCTATAAGTAAGGTAGTCTGGAAGGTCATTTATATAGACCAAGAATAAGACTGGACCTAAAACAGTACCTTGTGGAACGCCAGAGGTGACTGGGACTGTGTTTGATGATCTTCCGTCCAGGACAACTGTTTGTGTGCGGTCGGAGAGAAATGCTGAAATCCAGTTAAATGTGTTACCAGTGATGCCAAAGTGGTTTAGTTTATAAAGTAGGCGAAGGTGTGGAACTTTATCGAAGGCTTTTGCGAAATCCATAATTATGAGATCTGTTTGAGCATTTGAATTGTTTGTTGATTGTGGATAAAGGAGAGCTGTGTTTCACATGAACGAGAGTGCCGAAAGGCATGCTGGAGGTCATATAAGATGTTATTTGATTCAAGATGTTTCATTATGTGTGATGTAACTATGTGCTCCATTAACTTGCAGCAGATGCAAGTTAATGAAATAGGTCTGTAGTTTACCGGTTTATGTTTATCTCCCTTTTTAAACACGGGTGCAACGTTTGCATGTTTCCAGTCGTTGGGTGTAATTCCAGACTCGTATGACTTTTTAAATATTAGACATAGAATTGGTGCAATTTGAACCTGCATTTCTTTGAGTTAGTGACCGCTGATATTATCTGGGCCAGTGGCTTTATGTGGGTTGATCTTATTTAAGAGTTTTTCAATCGCAGGTGTTGTTATAGAAAGTTTACTGATTTTGGGATGTGTGCTGGTGCCCTTGTCTGGTATAATTTGCATTTTGTTGCGGTTGCAGTTGCAAATAGCTTTGTCAGAGGAATAATAACCCGCAAGTGGAAGATGCTATATATATTCACTTTGAGTAAGTTATATCTTTTTTGTTTTTCTATTTTTATTGCGATACACTAACGTCTAATGACATCTCGTATGGGATCACGTCAGGTAACCTTAAATGCCATCTTTGACTGTCCGATCTGATGCAAGATAGTTAAACATATTGACCAGTCGAAAAAATATGCATCAGCGTGTGTTCGGTTTAAATTTACATACATTGTACCTAAATAGCACGGCTCCATGGATTCCTTAAAGGGGAATTTGCGGTAGGCGCTATCGACACAATTTGTGGGCGGAGCTTATCATAAAAAATTCCTGTTGATATGAACAGCATATGAAACTGTATGTCACATGACCAACGTGACCTAAAGGTCACATACCTCAGACATTTGAATTTTCGAAGTGAATTTTGTAGTTTTTAGACTGATGAAGAATATTATTTTTTAATAAGACTGAACTATTTTGCTCCAAAGGTAACCGTGAAACTATTTATCATTGAATTTTCCTCCTCGAGACAACCGCAGCCAAAATAATGAACAATCTGAATGTTTGCTCCACCTACAGCTATTTATTAATACCCACGGTCCCGGTTTAACTGCAGGTTAATGTGTTTATCATATTTGTTTTATTAATAAATTGTGAATCAGAAGGAAATTAAAAATAATATTAAAGTACTACATTTGTAGTTAACATTATTTTACTTTACTTGTACAATTTGAGATTGATTAATTGATTTTTGGTGTTTAACGCCACTTTCAACAATATTTCAACTACTAGTATATCATGGCGACCAGTTTTAGTGGTGGAGAAAGCCGGAGTACCCGGAGAGAACCACCGACAATGGGCAAGCAACTGGTAAACTTTATCACCTGCGGTTGCGAATCGAGTGCACCCTTTTTTATAATTTACAAGGCCGGGCACGAACCCACACCGTATTGGTGATAGGCTTGTATGAGTTGTTAAATCCAACGACCTAACTCATTGACCCACCCGGGCCCCCTGTACAATTTTAGCACAAGCAAATACTTTCCTGGAAAGTATAAGTATTAGTTTTAGAAAATGCCAGGAGTCATTGCAATCATCTCTGCTTTGGACAATCTATTGGAGTGTATTACATTACATTACATTCGTTGAATTGTGGCAACACCGCTACCCCAAATGGCTATGATATAAATACGGTTCCAAGTAAGATTTATCCCCTTTTCAAACCGTTGGAAAAAAAAACGAATTCTGAACTTGAATGATAAATTGATAACTCCTGGAATCATATATATGTAAGAGATTTTAATTCAAATAACTGTTGGTCAAGTTAATAATGTTCTAAAGAACATAGATAGTAACTAATGACTATACAATGTAACGATTTTCTGATTGTGGCCTTTTTAAGTTAGAGTGAGTGAATGATTATTGTCAAACACCAAATGAGCATTTATTTCGGCTATATCATGGCAAGAGGAACCTACATTTTGATGAGATAATGATTATGATGATGTCTGCCTTGTTCTAGACCAACACACTGAGTTGGATTTTTATAGTGCTAGCTCACCGAAACAACAGTCCACGGATAGACATGTCGCTCCACTTTGACACACCATTCTGAGTCCGAGTCAACCAGTGCTGCGTGTTCAGTGCAGAACCAACAAATACCAATTTTATAGTCTTAGTGGGGACCCGACCACGGCTCAAACCTAGATCTACTGCAGTCGATACGAGCACGCTAGCCATTACACCACAGATGCAGTTTGTTTTTAGTTCAAAGAGTAGTTCTGTCAATCAGAAGTCATAAAATATAACTATGTTACCTGTATTTAATGAGAAAAATATGAAAAATGGAATATATTCATGTACATTTTTTTTGTATATAAAGAAATAGCAGCCATGAAGATAAAGATATACCGGTATATCATATATTTCAACACAAACGAGTATATTATTCCAAATATAAAAAAATTGCACATATATCTGAGTGAAAGTGTTCAATCTTCATCATCACTTTCTGAACGATTATTTACTACTTTAAATTTTCTACTTCCTTCCACATCAACAACTTCTTTAGAAGAAAATTCGACCACTATTTCCCGTCGTCGTCTGTATCTTTTACGTGGGTTTAATACAACTTTCTCAGACCATTCTTTTCCTGGTAACAATGGTTGTCTGTAATATTAGAATGATAGATATAAAATGAAACAGAAGAAGACACATACAACGTCCTTACGAGTGGCCATTCACGTGATTGGCGCTTACATATACACATATATATATATAACATACACACATATATACGCGTATTAAATGCACATATACTCGTAAATGTCATAAATATAATTGTACATCACGACAAAATGACAGTATATAGGTGATATCAAAGTGTACTTGATACACCTTTATGTTTGTCAGTGGCTTACAGCTTGTCAGTGGTTTACAGCTTGTCACTGGCTTACAGCTTGTCAGTGGTTTTCTCAGGGTACCCCAATTTCCTCCACCTATAAAACTGACTTCCACGATATAATTGAAATATTGTTGAACTCCATAACCCTAACCACTTTTATTTTATGCTTTGAGTGTTCTATGACTAATATGATAATAGGTGTTACCTAACTTGGGACGAAGTCCAATATTTTTTTTTTTAAACAATATTAACTCGGATATATGGACCTATAATATTTTTTCAAAGTAGACCGAGGGTGGATCCAGATTTTCTTAAAAGAGGGGGCAAATAGGGGCTTCCGTCGTTTTTTAAGTCCCGATCTAGGTACGAAACGTCCGCATCCGATTTTCTGCACAGATTTAACCATGTATTGACTTCCGGTATGTCATTTCCGGTGCATGAAAATTTAGTCATTAGTATATAGAAAAAAATTGCTATTTCTACCATAGTTGGGACTTCGTCGCATATTAATAGAGGATCAATGCAGTAAATATATATGTGTTGGTTTCATGCGTTAATGCATTTCCAGATGACATGTTTTGTCTTATTTTGTACCTAAAACAAAACAAACATAAAGTCAAGGACGGAGAGGAAGTGCTGTCATGATTCATGTGTGCAGTACTATGATTTATTTAGAGCTCAACCAATCATGTATGCGGTAATATGAATTATTATTGAAGTTCAACCAATCATATCAAGAACTACTAGTAAATAGGAGACACAAAATTAAAAGTGGACAAACACTACCAACTTCATAATTAAAAAAAAAAAAAAAAATAGAAAGAAACAAAATGAAAAGAAACGCTAAATAAAATGTGAACTACTGTCACTTAAATGCATTGTACAATGAATATAATGAACATTTATTTCAAAGATAACATATTATTAAAAAATACTTACGAATACTCTAATGTTACAGCATCTAAAACACCGGGACTTTCAACATTGAATGTGCACTTGGTCATTTTGATGTTTGTTGTATTCTTAAAGGTTACAGTGGCTTTTGTCTCTTCACCATACTCTACCTCTTCAGGCACCTGAAAAAAAACAATCGAACAAGAAAAAAATATGACTTATTTCCTCCGTTGTTTACTTTTAGACCCCAGTGACCATTGTCAATAGATACTATGATGTTCAAACTGGTTCTTTTAGACCCCAGTGACCATTGTCAATAGATACTATGATGTTCAAACTGGTTGTTACATTAAAGAGATGTAAAAAAAACAAAGATGTTTTTGCAGAATTCTATAGAAAGTTTAACTACTTAAAAGAGCACAAATAACACAACCAAGGGTATAAACTGTTGTTACAATGTTACCATGACAATATGTCATACCTCTATCATAACGTCTGGTTTCTTAAGCACAAAAGATTCTTCTATGGAATTCATTCTCCCAGTGGATACATTTTTACCAGAAACAAAGAGCTGGAACCTGCCCTCAGGATTCATGGATGGTCCATATTCCTTGTAAGTTACAGGTAACGTTAATCTCTTCTCTGTTGAAATAATAAACATGATTTCAATTATTTCTTAGAAAAAAACCTTACCAAAATATTGCAGAAAGTGAACTGAATTACAACTAGTTTCACAAAGGTCAACAGTAAACCTACCAGAAAAGCTATATTTCGGTCAGTGACTGTATACAACAAAAATGATCCAATCAATACAATTTGACTGCTAAATTTTTAATTTAAGCTTTATAACATACACAGACTACACAAATTCAAATATCAATATATCATTAACATAAATACTTGCTTCTAATTTTGGGTATTATTGACAAATCTGTAAGGCTAAATGCAGAACAGCAATAAAAGTTATGTTCCTTTACTTAAATTAGTACATATTAAAGGTTTAAAGATTCCAGTATGGGTAATCAGAGGCCGTAGATCAAAGGACAGACAATACAATAGCCAAAAGGACAAATAATGATCTACACAACACTACACAGAAAACTAAAAATCTGGGGATGAACTCAAGTGTTTCGGAAGGGTAACAGTTCCTGCTCCATATGTGGCATGTGTGTTAGTCCTGTTATAAACCCAGTGATAAGTTATGAATCATGTCTGTTATAAACCCAGTGATAAGTTATGAATCATGTCTGTTATAAACCCAGTGATAAGTTATGAATCAATGTGGCATGCGTGTTAGTCCTGTTATAAACCCAGTGATAAGTTATGAATCATGTCTAAGCATACATTTACATCCATATCGTTTGTTACTAATTCTAGTGTTTGCCAAGGACAATTATGAAAACTCCCACTTACCTTCTCCACCTGCAAGGGTTTCCTCAAATCGTATTGTCTTGACACGCTTCCCAGCCAGGCCTGTGTAATACGAATTGACCAGGGTTGCCTTAACAACAATATCTCTCTTTTCTTCAACTATATTTTTAACATTGATGTGAACTGAAAAATCTTCACCCACTAGATCATTTTCGGGTAAGAGTAGATCGAAGTCTATTTCACGTTTTGATTCTAATTTATAAATATTCTCCTTTCTTCGTGTGCTAAATCTGTTTACAAACTTAACTACTCGTCTTTCCTCATCTGAAACTGTAGAAATGAATTTAAAAGTTAGAATATTGTAATAAGGCAGTAAATATTAACATATAAATTTTCAATAAATCACATTATTCAAAAATATTGCATTTGATGATTATAAAAGGAAAGTTTGAGGGTACCATAGGGGCAATAAAAAGCCGTAATTTCATGGACAAACAATTGCAATACAATGCCCAAAAAGAAAAATTGACAAAAAGACAAAGAATGATCGACAAAATACTATACAGACAACTAATGATTAAGCAACATCAACCATACTAAAATGGGGTGGGAGGTGGGGGTTGAACTCAGGTGCACCGGAAGGTAAGCAGGTCCTGCTCTCCACTATTAACACTCGTCATGGTACTGTTAAAAATCGTGTTGGACATCGGATTATGAAAATAAATACAAATAATATAAATATAACATGAATCCCTACAAGACAATATACCCTACTGTCGGAACAGTTCTAAAATTGAATAACAAAATCGTAGAAAAGAGGCGAAATTGATACCCCCAACAAACAAATATATATGACCTCCCACTTTCCTGACATTTCCAGGAATTTCAATAAAAAGCATCGGAGTTAGTTGAACTAGTTTTATGGGCCAAAACTTCCCATCTAGGTGAAATGATTCGGTCATGCAAGCGTTTTCCACCTGTGAGTAAAATGTTAATCAATTGAATTACAATGTATATACAATATTGGATAGTAATCCACATACTTTGCATGTTATTTGTTATTTGTTATATTTTAATATAAGTTCTTGATTAAAGCTATAGGTATACATACATTCTGGGTACTTGTACTGATCATCTAGCAGTTCCACATTGTCACTATTAACAGCTTTTGTACTGATGTTCCAACCCACGGCATGCTTGTTTATCTGCATAACCTCCATCGTACCATCCTTCTCGTTTACCTACAATTAGAAAAGTTTTTTTTTTTTTTTTTTTTATTTATTTTTTCCTATAGTCAGGATTTTATAAATTCCCTTACATCACCACCTGACTAGGGTGTGACAGGGGTTTTCAAATCAATAAGTTTTGTGACTACATTGGTTTTACATTATGATAAACAAAATAAAGAAATAATAATATATAATAGTAATAAACACTTTCATTCATCTTTCACACACACTCTCTTACCATTTTGTTTTTCTAAAATATGAAATTGCTCCTGACATTTTGTACTAAATCAAAAAAGCTGAAAAAAGAATCTCATCACTATATGAATCAAACAAACAAAAAATATTATGATTAGTTGAAAATATATTGTAAGGGGGTCCACATTTTTTCAAATGCTAAAATGGTATTGTTTTTCTTTGCTATATATTGTTCAAGTGAACGGTACCACATAATTTTATGTTTAAATTCTACAATACTTAGCCTTTGTTCATTGAGTTTGCACTTGAAGATATAATTTTTTGCAATAATTAAAATCAGGTTAACAAGAAGTTCCCCTGACTCAAAACCAAAGAAATATTCTTTTTTGTCAAAAATCAAATTTTTGTAATATTGTTTTAATTGTTTTGTCAAAGATTTGAGAAAAATTTGTGTCACAGCACAGTCAAAGAATAGATGATCAATAGTTTCATCATGAATTTTGCAAAATGTACATAAATTAGTATTCTTGAGCTTTATTTTATGTAAAAAGGAATTGGTAGGAATGATCCTGTGTAACAATTTAAATTGAAAATTTTGAAGATAGGAGTTTTTACAAGATTTTTTTAAAATAATAAAATATTTTGACCAATTTGTTATTTCACAATCAAGAATTTTTTCCCATTTGGAAATTTTTTCTGTTGGTAAAGAAATGATTGCATTCACAAGACCTTTATAAACAAACCTAACATTTTTACTATGAACTATTCTTTCTAAATAGGCATCTTTTTTACTAAGTATGTCGAAATTTACATTTACACAGTTTTCCTTCAGATGATCTTTGATGTACTTGGGAACATTTGACACCAGACTATAGTACTTCAAAAAATTATTGGTATTCAGTTTATTTCTAGTCTGTTCAAAAGTATAAAAATTACCAGTATGTGGATCAATAAGATCACATAAATACTGCACATTATGTTCTATCCATCTAATATAATGATTAAAATCGGTTACTGGTACAAAATTAAGGATATCAAGAGACAATAGTTCATCAGTATTAAACTTTGTATGAAAAGTTTTACATAAAAAATAGTTCGGTTGACTTTCCCCCTGTTGTTTGCAGGAGGGCTTACATCTTATTTATGTTATTTGTTTTTATTTATGTATGTGGTGTCCAATATTTGAGCTAAACCGTGGGTGTCCTACAATACACAGGAACTGCTTATCCTTCCCGGATCGAACCCATGGCCTGTCACACGTGAGGCAAATATACCATTACTCCACAGCGGTGACCGAATACCCAAAATGAATTGTTGGATAACTTGACAGGAGTAAAAATCGTTACAAATATCATTTTTGAAATAAAACTCATTAGCATTGTATATTCATTTAAAACTTTATTCTTAATTAATTACATTGTACAAAAATGTATGAAGTCGAATTAAAACACTAAAACTGTGAATTCTCATATTTACAAATAGCACGAACTATCATACATTTACTAAAACAAGATGTACTGTTACTTTACCACTTCTGCATCAAAAAAAGAGGTAATCAGAAGCTTTGAATTGATAGATAAAAAAATGCAATGGCGAAACAAAAAAGGACAAAAGGAAAAACAATCATCTACAAAACACTACACTGAAAACTAAAACTTGAGCAAAACGAACCCCACTGAAAACAGGGTGAATTCAGATGCCACGAAGGGGTAAGCAGTTCCTGTTCCACTAGTGACACCCATTGTATTACTGTTATACAACTACAACATCTTCTGATATTGAAATGTGGTGGATACCAGGATATGTAAATAAACTAGTTAATCATAATAAGTTTACCTGCCAAACGATTTTGTCTCCATTTACTTCTGACAAGATGAAGCTTACATCATAATTCAAATAGACATGACCTTCCTTGATTGCATGTAGTGGGGCTGGACCGCATCTCATTAAACCTGAAAAAAAATCTTAGTGCATTATTATCTGTAAATTTGGAGCCTGAGATTTTCAAAAAAGAAAAAAGTTTCCACCTAGTGTGTAAGCTAAAATATTTTAAACAAAAACGAACTGGCAATTTTTTTTTAAAATACCACACTGTCGAAACAGTTCCAAGATCCAATAGCAAAAGTAATAAAAAGTGTAAAAATCGATACCTCTAACATACAAAATAATTTTAAAGACATTTCTGCTTCCGTCTTGGATGTTTATCTTTGTCAAAAAATACAATGTATATATATATATATTTTGATATAAAATAAACCGAACGAATCATTGGAAAATCAATTATGGTTATTTTATGTAGGTCTTTGGATTATTTTATTTTTGTTGGTATCTAATTTCGTGGATTGTCATTAAAACGAGATGATAATTGAAGCTTGAATTGTGGCTTTAATGAACTTGGTCATTATTTACAATTCTTAAAAAGGGTTGTCGTAGTCGTGATCGTATGGTAGTTGGATTTACAACTACCTGTGCTATCAGTGCCTATCACCACTAAAGTTGTGAGTTTTAATCCCGGTAATGGTGAGGTGTACTCGATACAGCATTATGTAATAAACTGTCTCGGTGACTTGAGGATCTGCACCAATAAAACTGACCGTCCACGATTTAACTGAAATATTGTCGAAAGTGGCTTGAAACACGACACTCCTAATGCTAATAATTTCCATATCTAGATCAAAATGCCGTAGCATTGAATTTTGCAGCTTTGGAAATCATAAAATATGTATATGGTGCCTAACTAATATTTACCACTTCACAGTTATAGTAATCTTACCTTCACTTAATTCTTGTGGTGTACCATCATGAGCTTGCCATCCATCATAGCCATCAGGGAGATCATACCTTTTAAACCAGGATTCGTTCCATACATGAAAGTTCCTGGAAGATTTAAATATTTCTTTTAGATTCATTGTTTATTGACAAAGTGCCATTTTTACCTCTTATGTGATAAAATTCATGGGGGCTAAACAGATGGACAATAAAAAAGATCATTTACAATGAACTGTGGCGATATATACGGTCATGGTCTAGGATCTTTACAGCTATAGACTAAATTATTCTATATGTGGCATGCTCGAGGATTCTTATAGCTATAAACTAAATGATTCTATATAGTGGCATAGGTGAGGCTTATTATAGCAATAAACTAAATGATTTTATATGTGGCATGGGTAATGTTTCTTATAGCAATATACCAAAATGATTCTATATAGTGGCATGGTCTAGAGTTCTATGGCAAAAAAATAGATTATTCATTCATCACTAATAATTATCAATATTAGGAGGAAGGGAATTTGGATCCCATTAACCAATTTAACTCCGACACATTTTTGTTCCTGCCTCAAGCCACCTCCAGAATTTCAGAGTCATATGTCCTGGTCTTTTTTTAATGTTAAAAAAATTGAGAGGTGATTGCTGGTTTTGTTCATATTTGCACAATTCTAGGCCATCACTGTTTAAACTTTCTTTTCATAATTACCATGTTGAATCATCCATATATTCTAAAGGTTCTCCTTCTTCATCATAATGCCTGTCTATTGTCATACTACAGTCTGTATCATGGGCCGACTCGAAGTTGGTAACAGATCTTGTAGGGATACCAATAGCTCTTAATACTGTTAAATTATAACATAAGCTATCATATCACATTCATATCTTTCCACTGTACCACATATTAAACAATCAAACATTTTCTCCCTTTATATGGACATTTTACATACGACCAGAAGATCATTAATGAAGTCCGCTTTGATATAGACCAACACACTTAGCTGAAACAACAGTCTGCTTGTAGACATGTCAATCCATGCATACACATTATCCTGATTCCGAGACAACCATTATTTGCTCTTTCGCCTTAATGCTCCATGCTTTATGGAGAAGCAACAAATAAATAAGTTTATAGTCTCTGGTTTGACCCATCCGGGGATTGAACCCACGATATACCACACTCGAAGTGATCACTCTAACCATTACACCAACGATGGGGCTTTATGTGATTGAAGCAGATCGTGTGCATTTAATAGTTCTTACACCATTACACAATCTATGAGGTTAAAAGTCTTGTTTTATTATTGGGTCTAACATAAATTGTACATAAACATGCCATAAAAAGTTATGCTCATAGAATATTTTGGTAGAAGAATATACTTAGTATAACTTTGATATGAGAGGATATGGATGAGATGAGCAGGATAGAAATTGCCATTGACGTTTATGATGATTGTATACTTGGGGCTGGGCTTTGTTTACCTTTAGGGTTACAATATTGCAGTTATATCTTGGCGGACAGTTTTATTGGTGGGGGAAACCAGAGTATCCAGAGAAACCACCGACATCGCGCAAGTCACTGACAAACTTTATCACATAATGCTGTATGGAGTTACGTCACCATGAGCGGGATTCGAACTCACAACTTTAGTGGGGATAGGCACTGATTGAATAGATAGCTGTAAATCCAACTACCATACGATCAAGACCACGACGGCCCCTTGTACGCTTAAAAAATACGTTAAAAATGACACACTAGTAGCTTTCACCACTTACAGTCCTGCATAATCACTACAACACAGTCATGATCGTGTAAAACGAAAGTTCTCCATTTTAGTGTAAGAGTTCCCCAAGTCTGTGTGGGATTTATATTCAATGTAAGCTCTACAAGACACCTTATATGTTTCTTGTCCGTGTAAGTGCTCTCAAAGTTAATGTTACTGTTATACAAGCCAGTCTAGGTGTTACTCTACCCAGTGAAAGTGATTTCCAAGTCAATGTTACTGTTCTACAAGCCAAGTAAGACGTTCTAGCAGCCAGTTCAGGTGTTACTCTCACTCAGTGTAAGTGACCTATAGTCAGTAATTGAATGACACGCTATAATACCACTTATATAAACGCAACAACTAGGCATACAACTATCCCCTGTTTAAACACCAGAAACATACGTCTTCTTAAAAAAATATATAATTCGAACACACAAGTTTGGAACTACTAAGAAAATCATATCCAATTAGTAATTTTGTAGATAAAAGAAAAAAAATCAGTATCTCTTACTTGCTCCAAAATATTTTGAATTATTTAGCTTTGCAATTTTTTGTAACTATGTTTGTAACTATCGCTCAAACCCATTCAAGGCAAGCACGCTAACTATTACCCTGTCATTGCAGCTTCCATACCTTATAACAAGTAGCGATTAGAGAAAATCAAAAGCAACACAAGCAATAGCTGCAGGTAATAAAGAAACAAAATCATTGCAACAACTAACGAGCCAGTAGATAACCTATGCCAACTCCATTATTGTGCATCTTATATGTTAGAATTTAGCTTAAAATAAAATCCAACTTACGTGTGGTCGTTAGTCCAGAGAATACCCAACATTGCCCATATCTGACAGGTGCTTTAGTTTCCATATATTCTTTGACGATAGGTACACTTCCGGTCCAAGAGGTTGGTTTGGTGCAATCATCCGGGTACTCTGATGTCCATCTTCCCTCCAACATGCCATCATTATCTAGACTATTGACCTGCATAATACCAAATAGTAAACAATTAAATAAGGTGAAAATCAAGTGCTCTATCCAACCGCCCTGTAATTATGTCTTATTTCTTTACCCCTAGATAGTATGGGGCCAACAATGAACTTCAATTTTAAAAGAGATGCAACAGCCGAGTTGCAAGTCAAAATCATTTGGTCTTGTGATCATAAATATATATGGTTTAGGGGTGGGGATCTCAACCATTAAAAAGTTCACTTCAGGCAGGGGATGGGATATGACCCCCCCTGGGGCCTGAGCTATAAGGCATTTAATTTGCTTAAGTCACCCTGATCATAAATATATATGGTCTAAGAGTGGGGATCTCAACCATTAAAAAGTTCACTTCAGGTAGGGGTGGGGTATCACCCTGGGGCCTGAGCTATAATGCATTTAATTTGCCTAGTCACCCTGATCATAAATATATATGGTTAAGGGGTGGGGATCTCAACCATTAAAAAGTTCACTTCAGGTAGGGG
>MJUT01028710.1:578357-600604 GCA_002080005.1 Gigantidas platifrons | reverse complement strand
GGGGGGGGGGGGGTTTAAAGAAAAAGTCTACTCCGACAGAAAAAATAACGTTATCGGTGAATGCTCATCTGTTTTTCGTTCGGAAATGATAACTTTATTAACATCATATTATGGTAAGAACCAACTGCACAACATGCATGTTTTATGCATGCTGTAGTGTTGGTGATTTTTTTTCAACGTAATTTAAAATTTATCGGGTACTCGATGTTGTATTAACCTAATCAAAATGGCGAATGTTTCACCTCGGTAACGACAAGGGAGATAATTCGTTGACCGAAATACCCGGATGCCCGGAAAAGAGAATTGTTTGCTCTTTGCCCTTAGTGTTGCGCGCCTAGCGGAAAAGCTGAGAAGCAGCAAATATAGTCTTTTACCCGACCGCTACTCGGAACTCACGATCTATCGCATGCGAAGCAAGCACGCTAACCATTACACCAACGATTAATTTTTGTAGTTGTGTAATGCAGATCTATACTTACAAAAGCAGATATTGTTCGTACAATAGAGACTGGACTGTTTCTGGCTTGGTCTGCTAATTCAGCTTTATCAAGGAGATAGAACACTGCATCCAATACTGGTTCGTCAAACTAATAATAGAATGTAATGTCTAAAATATCTTCACAGAATTATGTGACCAATGAAAAACAATATCACTGAACAAGGTAATAAACGGAATGAAATATCAAAGCAAATTTAAGGCATATCATAAACTAGAGGCTCTAGAGAGCCTGTAATCGCTCACCTGGTAAAACGTGGCAGGGTAAACCTTTACAGATGGTAAATTAACTTGGAAAATGGAGGCCATCTTAGATTTCCCATCGACAACGAAAAAAAAAGAAACTTGGTAGAGGACCACCCAGTCATCATTCCTACAATGTTACAATTCCTTTCTGACAAGATCTTCAAAGCTTCAGCCAACAGAACACATTATTGGCCCTGGCAGCCATATTAGATTCAGTTACAAGACCATCAAAGGAACATTCATATAATGCAACAAATTCAATTTGTCGAGTAGTTTCTCACAAAAAGGTCTTTCAATGAAATTCCCATAGGGTCCAATGTTAAACTAAGTCGCCCTGTGGCTGTCATCTTGGATTTCCGATCGGCACAAAAATAACAAACTTGGTAGAGGATCACCTAGTCATCATTTCTATGACGTTAAAATTCCATCGGCTGAGTAGTTTCTGACAAGAAGATCTTCAAGTTTCAACCAATCAGAACACATTATTGGACTTGGCAGCGATGTTACATTTCCGATCTGCACCAAAATAATAGATCAGGTGTAGAACCATCCAAGGAACATTCATATAATGCAAAATATTCAATTTGTTGAGTAATTTCTCACAAAAAGGTTTTTCAATGAAATTCCCATGGGGTCCAATGGTAAACTAAGTTGCCCTGTGGTGGCCATCTTGGATATGCCATCTGCAAAAAAATATCAAACTTGGCAGAGGACAACCTAGTCATCATTTCTATAATGCAACAATTCCATGGGCTGAGTAGTTTCTGACAAGAAGATCTTCAAAATTTCAATCGATCAGAAAACATTATTGGACTTGGCAGCCATGTTGGATTTCCAATCTGCACCAAAATAATAGATCAGGTGTAAAACCATCCAAGGAACATTCACATGATGCAAAAAAATCAATTTGTCAAGTAGTTTTTAAAAAAAAGGTCTTTGAATGAAATTCCCATAGGGTCCAATGGTAAACTATTGTTGCGCAGTGGTGGCCATCTTGGATATGCGATTGGCACAAAAATAACAAACTTGGTAGAGGACCACCCAGTCATCATTCTATAATGTTACAATTCCATCGGCTGAGTAGTTTCCGACAAGAAGATTTTCAAAGTTTCAACCAATCAGAACACATTCTTGGCCCTGGCAGCCATGTTGGATTTCCGATCTGCACCAAAATAATAAATATGGTAGAGGACCTCCCAATGAACATTTCTGCCAAGTTTGGTCCAAATCTGTTCATTGGTTTCAGAGAAGAAGATGAAAATATGAAAAGTTTACAGATGCGGACGACGACGGACGCAAAGTGATGCCAAAAGCTCACATGGGCCTTTGGGTCAGGTGAGCTAAAAAGTGAATAAAATCCCAAAGACTTTTTAACTTATTTTGCTTTTCAATCTTTTGATATTTACCATACCTTTTGAAGGTTATTCCTCAATCGCATCATCATAATCATGCCTTCTAAATAAGATATCAACGTTTTTACTACTATCATTGGGTGATACATCTGCTGGTGAACTATTGGCCCCCGAGGGTATTACCTGCTCAGTAGTTAGTGATTCTGCACTTACGTGGTTTATAAGATATATATGTATAATATTAATAAAATTTACGGTTGCGAAATGTGTAATTATTACTAAAACTAAAATAAGGTTCTCATCCCTCAGACATTTGTACCCTTAGCAGATTTAGGCTCATATGTTTAGGATTCATGCTGCTAAATCTTTACTTTTCTGTGAAGTGTTTTGTCCTAACAGTAATGTTCTTTAACGAATAGATTCAACCCTGCTATTGTACTGTCCATGTTTTTACTGTCACTAAGTTTTGTGATAATATGTGGTATATACCAGCGTAAGCCCATATACACAGGCTTTTATATAATAACGTTGTTTTCTGTTTGCCATTGCATTTTATGTCCTTCTTCGATTTACAGGTGCAAATGATCCCTTTGGTATCTCCAAACTTTACGTGATGGCGTTTCAAAATTTTGCCGTCTGGAATTATATTACTGTATAAGAAACATTACCATTGCTTTGTACAAGGACAAACATGCAATATTTTAAATTTTAAATTTTTTTTTTTTTTTTAAATATACCTGTCCAAAATTCCATGGCCTCCCAAAATTTCTCCATTTACTGCCAACCCAAATTCTTCCAGTATCATTCATTACATATTCCTCTCTCCAATCAGAATTTTTCATATAAACAGAATCCGCTAAATAAAGTAATAAACATAGGGGATAATTAAACTTGATTAAAATTACACTTCTTGATTGGTTTCAGTTTCGAGTTTTCCAATCTCGAAAAGGTTAATGTTTGTGGAGAGTTTTTCACGGATATTGTTGCTTTTCACGGTTTCTTACTGACCTCGGAAATAGCGAAAATTAAAATACCGCAATTATTAATACTTTTACAGTATAACTTAAGTGTTTCAATCTGTACTAGAACATTAAAAAAAAATTGACCTCAAGATAGGTTCTTTGTCATCGAAATTCGAGCACCGAATTTGTAAATTAGGTAATGGAAAACAGGGGTTTAGGGGCCGGGGTCAACGGGCACATTCGATCCTATCCCTCGCCGCCCCCCGATATACACACCTTTTTGACCAAACTTTCAGCTGATTTTTTTTTTAAATGAGAGGAAAGAATAAGAAGAAAATTGCTATATAAAAGGGAATATAGTTTGAAGCCAAATAACTTTTTTCCTTGTCAGTTATGAAAACTCTCCACACCAATCTTTTCGGTTTACTCCGAAAATGTGCCCCTTCTTCCACTTCTCAGCCCCTCCGAAAACGTCCCCATTACTATTTGGTTCACTCCTATGCCCCTAGAGAAGAGGAAAGACCATGTATATCATATATACTTGAAGCCAAGTAGTTTATTGTTTTCCTTATATATTTGGACGGGGAGGTAATTATTGTGTGTTTACCGGGTTTTCATCAACTAGTATACTGAAGACTCAATTGCAAACACATGTGAAATAAAGATAATAATAATAAAAACCATTGTTGTTTTAGTTTGTTTAATATATAGGGAATTGATTGTTCTTATAAACCAATCACATTTTTATTGTCACTGACATGGAGGAAGGAATAAAAGGACGATGTTCATCACGAGCCAATATTCCCACATATAGACCCTTCATTAAGGGTGAACAAATATTATGAACACAAGTTTAAACGGGTTAGGGTTATGGTATTTAACGCCACTTTCAACAATATTTCACATATATCGTGGCGGTCGGTTTTAGTGGTGAAGGAAACCAGAGTACCCGGAGAAAACCACCGACCTACCGCAAGTCACTGCCAAACTTTATCACATAACGTTGTATCAAGTACACCTCGGCAATGAACGGGATTCGAACTCACAACTTTAGAAGTTATAGGCACTGATTGCATAGGTTGTTTTAAATACAACTACTATACGACCACAACGGCCCTTAGTACTATAGGTAATGATCGAATAGGTTAATGAAGACTATCACATCATTGAAACAACATCCCATATTATCGCTAATCTAAATAAAACGTGTTACTAAATGTAAAAATAGATACAATATGGGGCAGAATGGCAGGGTATTAAACATCGTATCCCTTGACTTGATTTGAAATTTAATGAAACTTTTTTTGTTTGTAAATTTGTAAATGCACAAATATTTCATCCTTAAATTTAAACAAGTATCCATTGTTTTATCAAAAATCAATCCAAGCATGGACAAAATTTTTACAATGTGTTCAAAAGGTGGAAACCAGAACAGCGGATATTTTACAGGTTAGAATAAGATTATTCGGGAATTGTAATATAACCTACCAAAACAAACCTTTAATAATGTCTTCTTTTTTAAAAAGTAATATAAAAACTATTCAAGACATATGGGATGAAATTTCAAAACAATTCATCCATTGTAATTTATTATACTCTATATTTATTATACAGGAGAAACTGTATCTCAGAATACTCTTAAATTAAGAAATGTATTCCAAACAATTACTTAAATGTATTAAAAAATGAAAATGAAGATATAGATAACAAAGCTAAAAGTAGAAATAAAATGAAAATGTTAAATAATTTAAAACTTACAGATATCAAAAGAAAAGTCATTAATTCAAAAGACGTTAAAGTTAAAATTATACAACAAATTCTTAATAAGAAATCATTACCAAAATGTCAAGATAAATGGAATAATTTTTATAATGAAGAAATTCACTGGCCAAAAATTTGGACTAATCTTAAAAGGCTGGACATCAGTAATAAAATTAAGGAATTCCAATGGAAATGCATCCATAACATTATCTATACTGAGAGTAGACTTAGAAAAATGAACTTATCCAATGGAAAATGTCATCTTTGTAAAGAATCAAATATTCAAGAAGATCTCCAACACTTGTTTTTTAAATGCAGTAAAACAAACTGCTTCATATCAAACATCACAATTTTAATAAATGCTTTAGAAATGGGAATTGTTAACATAAATGAGAAAAGTATGATGTCTGGGTTCAATATGGTGGGTAAACATGAATTTCTATTAAATACATTAATTTTTATATCTAAGTGGTCTATTTGGAAGGCGAGAAATAAAGTTAAATATGACAAAATTCATATCAATCAAACTTTACTTTATAACATATGGATACATATTTTAAAATCTGAACTAAAAGCCAATTGTAATGATACAATAGATAAAACCAAATTTTGTCAATTCTATCCTTAATTAGTAGTTAGTTATAATATATGAGTACAATACACGTATGTAAATGGTAGATGTTGACACTATCATAAAATATCTTTATAGAGTGACCTATATGTTGTTGTTTTTTTAAATTGATATATTTAATTGTATTTTTGAAATGAGAACATATTGGTTTTAAAATTGATATATTTAGTGGTGTTTTTGAAAAGTGTATATGTGGACTCTAATTAATCTCTTATCAACCCTGGGTAAGTGATATACTGTAAAACAGGGAACCTTAGATTATGTTTTGCTTAGGTGTTTTGTTAACAGGCAAGTCAAACAATAAAGTATTATGTTATTAAAAAAAAAACATCGTATCCCTAACTTACTTGGGACAGAGTTATAATAAAGAATAAATATGACATTTAACAATCTGAAAATAAATATGACAAGCCAGGTTAACTTTATTTTCCTATTGTACATACCTTCGCACCATGGGTTAAATATATAGATGATTCTTCCGGGGTATTTGAATCTTTGGCCCTCATCATCTTCATCCTTCAGCTTAGTTTCAACATACAGGTCATATGTTCCAATACAGGCATCAGGTGGCGAGGTAATAAGACATCTTATAGTAGTTGGTGTCTTTGTCTCTGTCACTGCATTCCAACATTGTCCAATATCCCTGGTTATGTCTGTGGTCTTTATATTGAGTGGTAAACGAATTACTGTCCCCTTGCTCTCTTTGGGTCTCGATCCTGATATCAAATATGAGAGCAAATGAAAAAAAATATAAATTTTTAGAATGGAAAAGACATCGATTTTCACAAATGTTTTTTTTTTCAATTATAAAACATAACAAGCACTTTTTAACATAAAAATTACAGGATGTCATTTACTAGAAACCTGAACATTTATTTAAGTAGAGAAACTATAATTAAAAATGAATATTAATGTGATGTTACGTTATCAATCAATCAATCAATCAATTACCTACATACACATTGTACAGATCATATTTTGCATTTAGTTACTTAATTATTCAAATGTATAAACAGATGTAATTACCATAAACGAATTGTAAAGTAACAATATCGTTGTCTGTATCTACATCTCGATCAAACGTCACGTCCATCTTGAACTCTTTACCGCGTCGTAAGATGACATCTTCCTGGTCATAGTCGTATGTGTTGTGCGACTTCCGGTTGGTATGTGGAAGTGTGTTGACGCTCACTACTGCTAAAGCTTTGCCAGCTGGAACAAAACATAACTACATTTGAAAGGAAGGACAGACTTAGCTACAACAAATAGATGGTTTATATGGATTCTTCTCTGCTTTAGATGTTGCAGACATTATATTTTGTCGTACATTTTAAAATATGAAAATAAAAATAATCATGCATGGAGGATGAAGCAAAAAATAGCAGAATGAAAAATGTGTTTCTAACATTATATAAATCGTCATATAAAACTAAGATACTATCTGATGTTGGTGATGAAGGATTTACATAAATCCTTAGAATATAAATGCTTAGAATCTGGATTCCCTATATTATGCCATAGAGCCCTTATACAAGAAAAAAACACATGACACCCTTTTTAATCAAATAGTTATATCACAGTCGCTTGAATTTCAATGATTTAAATAAAGGAAGAGTAAAAAAAATATTGTATATATATAGTATATAGGGGAAGTTGTGAAATGCATTTTTGTGCCAAAATGTAAACAATCGTCATTAGGCCTAAACGGACGCAAATTGATACGCTTCGTGGATATTTTTCTACACTGGACATGTTTTTTTATTCATCCGTATTGTAAGAACCTTCATTCCGAGCATTTTACAAACGTATGGGCCATTTTTTCACTGACGTTCAGCATCTGAGTTTGTTACAGACGCCATAGTGGTACTCTTCTTTCTTTCTTCAGTAAATCCTTCCAATTAGGAACACCAAGTTAAAACTTGTAAATAAAAATGATGTATACAGGATGATCGCGGTTAAACTCTATAAAATATCTTCTTATATATACATTAAAAGATAAAAAATATATAAAATGAGTCGTCTAGCCTCCATGCACACCACTGATAAAATATATACAGCACTAAAAGTTCAACGATATACAAGGTTCATGCGAAGCAGGTTATCTACATCTAAGAATATGACTACGTGCAAATGTATAAAATGTTTATGTGGGAATCCACTCACATCTAAAAGCACTGGTGATGGTTTAAAATGCTAGAGTATATTAAAAGCACACTATTCCATGCTTAGCATTAAAACAGTTAGTTGCATATAATGATATTATTAAGTAATATTAAAAACAGATCTAGTCTGCTGTCACTCATTTAGATTAAAATATAAAACATATTTTTCAATATTGTTGATCTGGACTACTTGATGTAATTGTTCTTTAGTTTGATCCGTTTAATGTGTAGGGCTGAACACAAGTCGCTAGCCGCCTTTGCAACCTCCACGAGAGCAGTTTTTGAATTGAATATGTAGTGGTAGTTGCTGGCATCTACAATTAGTTTTGTGATATCTTTTGAATTTGAGAATATGGTTTTCCATATCGATTGTCCAATATGTTTGATAGTAATTTCTTTCAGTTTTTTATAATGGATTTTACATTCCTGGTGCATCATAGTGCAGCTAGTGAGTAAATGTATGGTATCTTCCTCACCCAGGCCACATAGCCGACAAGTTGGGTCTTCCTGTTTATTTGAGAATTTTGAGATATTGCTTTGGAGTAGATAAGTACCAGTTGCTATTTTACAGTGTGTAATTGATCTTTTGACCTCAGTAACAGAAGAGCCTATAATTAGCCAGAGTAGATGGGGTTTTCCAATTTGTGTTTCATTAAAATTCACAAATTGAAGGGTCGTTCTATTTTCTGACTCATCTCTGAATAATTTTGTCCAATAGTTGTTCACTGCAGTTTTATATTGGTGCTTCCAAGACAGTTTATTTGGTAGATGGTCCATCAGTGATTTGATATTTGGTAGATTGTAATGCTCTAAGGTTTTGGTTACCTCACAATAAAAGCTTGCTGGGTTGTCTATATTGATGATTATTTGTCTTTGATTCAGTTGTTGAATTGTATGGTTTTCATTACATAACAAACCATGTAGGAAGCTTAATTGCTTTTTATGTATTTCAGCTTCAATTGGTAGGGCTCCAATTAGCAGATGAACTGCGCAGAGGGCAGTTCTTTGTGATAGTGATTGAAATCTGCGTAGGCAGTTGTTATGGAACCTTTTTAACCGGTTGAGATCAATTTGTCTTAGTGGCATTAACTCCAATCCGAATAAAAGCCTAGGAAGGACATAGCTTTGATAAATTTTGTATGATACTATTGGGTTTATTTCATTAGATCCATGCAATCCAGTGTTGATGAGTGAGTATAGAGTACGACGAGCAAGGGTCAGTCTGTCTTCAATGTTTATCTCGTTTTCCTTAATTTCAGATCTTATAATTCCAAGATGTTTAGTTTGGTCTGTTGGCATTATTATGTTATTTCCTAATTTCCATTTTAGATTTTTCTCTTCTGTTTTACCCTTTGATAGAATGACTGCATTTGTTTTTGTCGGATGTATTGTGACTCTGTCTTGTTTAGAATTTCTCAGAGCTGTATTTAGCATTATTTGCATATCTTCCGAGTTGTCAGCTAACAAAGCTATATCATCTGCACAAGTAGGTGAGCCCACATAGATATTACCAATCTTCATTCCTATTCTGCTTCTATTGAATTCGTGCAGAACACTGTTAATGTATACTTTATATAGGTGGGTTGACAGGACTCCACCTTGACGCACTCCTTGGTGAATATCGAATTTCTGACTGGTTTCGCCCATCCATTTGATTTTGGAGGACATGCCTGTATATAGATCTTTGACGATGTTCCAGAGTTTAGGATGGATGCCATTTACGTATAGTTTATCAAGTAGAATGTTATGAGATACAACATCGAAGGCTGTCTGACTATCAAGTGTTATGAGATAAAGTGGTTTAAATGTCATGTATTTTGTTTCCGCTCTACTTTCCGATATCATAAAGGCTGCGATTAGCATTGAAATTCCTTCAGTAAATCCAAATTGTAGATCAGATTGTTTGAAATAATGGGTCAGTCTAGGCAATAGAGCATATTCAAATAGTTTGGTGAAAGTCGGTGTGACAGTTATACCTCTGTAGCTTTCCATTTGAGTTGCATCCTTTGACTTTTTTAGAACTGGACTAGTGATTCCTGATTTGAAGAAAATGGGAATGTTGTTTTCCTCAATGATTTGATTAAATATAGATGTTATGATAGGTGTTAAGATCTCTTTAGCTTTTTGAAGATGTTCCGCAGATATTCCATATTCATCCATGGCTTTTCTG
Organism: Gigantidas platifrons; assembly: GCA_002080005.1. Classification (NCBI taxonomy): domain Eukaryota; kingdom Metazoa; phylum Mollusca; class Bivalvia; order Mytilida; family Modiolidae; genus Gigantidas; species Gigantidas platifrons. The sequence continues at coordinate 590,824 of MJUT01028710.1, read as the reverse complement.
GAGTTAAGACGTCCAATAGCAGTGTGAATTTCTTCAGGCCTAAAAGGTTGGAAGTTGGTTTTTGTGTTGTTACACATGGATTCGATTGATTCAATTCTAATATTGCTTAATTGTTGATAGTCATATTCATTATCTTTTGGTATGAAGAGATCTTCCATATATTGAGCAAAACATTTGACTTGTTCTTTTGGTTCAAAAATTTCTTTGCCTTTGTGTTTAATTAGCGAGGTATTTCTTGATACGCCTTTATTTCTATTTTTGTTGATTAGTTGATAGAATTTTTGCATTGATGGATTATCCATGATTTCTGAATACAGGTTTTGTCTGTCATTATATTTTTCCTTTCTCATTACTTTTCGTAGTTTTCTCTGAGCCTGGATTTTGTCATTTCTTAGCAGCAGTGAATGAAAAGTTTTCTAATTTCGAGTCAAAAACGGCAATTTTCCGGATCAGGACAAGACATCAACGGACTCAAAATATCTAGCACATAGGTAAAGTTGTGTACCCCTACTTAAAATGTATGCAGAAGCGAGGTTTTGCTGTGTTTTTCTTACCATGAAACAAGCTACAAAACGTCATCATCGAATTTTGGTGTCATTTTTATATTTTGCGCCATTTCAACTTTGTAGATTATCTCCCCTTATATTCGTACAAGTGAAACATTGAACAGTCAAATATTGCTTTCTAAATTTCTCAAATGATCTAATTAATCGATTAAAATTCATATGAAGTGATTACCGCTAAATTTATGATTTTACAGATGCTTTGAAATAGTATTTCTCATCCACTTGCTGAAGAGTACCACTATGGCGACTGTAACAAACTCAGATGTTGAACGTCAGTGAAAAAATGGTCCATACGTTTATAAAATGCTCGGAATGAAGGTTCTTACAATACGGATGTATAAAAAAACATGTCCAGTGTAGAAAAATATCCACAAAGCGTATCACTTTGCGTCCGTTTAGGCCTAATGACGATTGTTTACATTTTGGCACAAAAATGCATTTCACAACTTCCCCTATATACTATATATACAATATTTTTTTTACTCTTTCTTTATTTAAATCATTGAAATTCAAGCGACTGTGGTTATTTAAAACAAGAGCACCGCCCACGGGTGCTGGACGCTCGACTTTTTCATATCTGATATTAAACTGCAAGCAATTTACATAATTATTGAGAAATTGCATTTTTTGAAGAAATTCTAAGTAAAAAAATGGGAATAACTCAAATAAAATGCTGGATGGAGTTGTCTTCTTTTGTCAACAGATTGAGGTCAACACTTTCTACAAGCATATTGAGTTTCAAGTTAATAGCTTTGATAGTTATTGAGAAATTTTAATTTTACTAAAAAAAAGATCCCAAATTTCTATGTACTATATCGAAACAAGGGCAGATAACTCTGGATATACAAATCACATGGTCACCTGCCTTGTTCTAATGGGTTTCCCATATGATAGTGAACAGGTATGCTGAGTTTCATTTTAATGCCTATCATAATTATTGAGAAATTGTATGTTTTGAAGAAATTCTAAGTCAAAAAGGGGGAATAACTCAAATAAAATGCTGGATGGAGTTGTCTTCTCTTGTCAATAGATTGGGGTCAACACTTTCTACAAGTGTATTTAGTTTCAAGTTAATAGTTTTGATAGTTATTGAGAAATTTTAATTATACTAAAAAAATATCCCTAATTTCTATGTACTAAGTCGAAACAAGGGCAGATAACTCTGGATATACAAATCACAGGGTCATCTGCCTTGTTGTAATTGGTTCCTCTTTTGATAGTGAACAAGTATTCCAAGTTTCAAATGGATACCTTTGATAGTTTTTGAGAAATGGACTCTGACAAAAAAACTTAACCGAAAACTTAACCGACCCAGACGCTGACTCCGGAGTGACGACAATAGCTCGACTTTTTTTCTTCGAAAAGTCGAGCTAAAAAACGAAGCACAATATTTGGTTGACATATCATTGATCATAGAGAGTTCTTATGGCCTTACTATGTGTTCCTATTAGCTTCATTTGAGATTCCCGTGTAGTTTTATATTTTTGTTAATATTAAGAAATAAATCATGGAAGCCAGAATGTGTTGGGAGTTTTAACATGGATTGGCGGATATTAGTATTTTATCCCGAGCCAGAAACGATGGATAACATTTACTAATATCCGCCAATCCATGTTAAAACTCAAAAACACATTCAGGCTTCCATGGTTTATTTCGATTCTGATATGTCTAAGAGTACAAATACGGTAATATACTTTGATTGGAAGACGGTAATTTATATTTACGTTTGCGGAAAATGTCGGACACAATTCATGCTGCCAATGGAAAAGTCAGTCACATTCACCGGCGAATGTGCTACTGAGATTATAACGAATGGATAACTCGCTCGTTTGTTAACAAAGCAAAAGAAAGAGGTCATGTTAGAATCGGTAATATCCCACTTACATGAAATCATGCTGGTTTCTCAAAATATAATTACAAATACATATATACATACAGATATAAAAGAACAATTGCACATATATATTTTGTGCACACATAACTGATTATATGGAGTTCGTAAGATATTACCATGGGTTCTATTTTGTTCATTTTGGTATCTCAGTTATAGTAAAATAGTTTTACATTTTTGTTAATGGCGAGATCACATCCAAATGAAACCATGCTAGATGCCAGAAATACAATACAAATACATTGTGTAGAAAAATGGTCACATTCACTACATACATAAAAGAACCATTGCAATAGCTCTTTGCTATCTGGCTAATTTCAACTGGGCATTAGGTTAGGGTCTGGACCTCTAGACTGAAGTTCCTAGCTAGAACAAATTACTTGCCCCTGAATGAACGTCTTTTTAAAATTAATCTCCGTGAAAGCTCTAAGTGTAATATATGCGATGGCGATATGGTCGAAGACTTGCATCATTTCTTATTTGAATGCAAAACCTTACGTGGTATCAGACAAGAACTATTCGAAGAAATTGAAACATTAATAAAAATCGTTTTATCCGGATCTCGCGTTTTCAGAGTTACCGCCCTTTCAAAAGCTGCAGTTCTTGATCGGAGATTTTTGTTTTAGTTTTAGCACTGAACTTGGTTTCTCGCTTGACCAGCTCAGTAAAAAACTGTTATGTAAAATGATGAAAGAGCGAACTATTTTAATTAATTCATGTATCGATGATCAGGAACTCGCTTAATATTGTGTTTCTTTTATTCTATATGTCATTCATATTTTACTTATTATTTAGTGCAATTAAAATAATGTGATACATTGTATATATAATTTTGTTTTAATGAAGAATGACACATTTGATTCTGTGATAATATGTTACGACCTATATCACAATGACTTTAATATGTTTTTTGTTCTTTGATGAAAATGTTCATGTATGATTTATGCTAATTTTAATATATAGTAGTTGTTTATTTGCGATTATTATATAATTAGACGCAAACATTGGTACCCCGCTGATGTTTTCCCCCGTTGTAAAGGGGTAGTTTCTGAATAAAATATTATTATTATTATTATTAGGGTTATGGTATTCATTGCCACTTTCAACATTATTTCAGCTATATCCTGGCGGTCAGTTTTATTGGCAGAGGAAACCGGAGTACCTGCAGAAAACCATCGACCTGCCACAAGTCATTGACAAACTTTATCACATAATGTTGTATCGAGTACATCTCGACTGAGCTGTATTTGAACTCACAACGCTAGATGTGATAGGCACTGATTGCATAGGTAGTTGTAAATCCAACTACCATACGTTCACGACCACGACGGTCCCGAATGAGCATTGGTGATCTGTTACAGTGAAATAATCTATCATATCCATAATACATTTATTATATTTGTTATTTAACAGTCTTAGGTCAGTGAAAGAGTAAATTGACTTGACTTACGTTTCTTTTTCTCCTTAAGTACGGCAATCTTTTCTCTGAATTCTTCATCTGTTAATGTATTTGTTCTACCCTCTGGATTTTCTGCAAGTCTTCGGCGACGTCTCGTTCTGTATAAGGAATACAATTGTTATCAACCAAATAAACTAACACTTGAAGACTCCAATAAACCATTATAGTGTATCGTCAAAAATCATTATTCTTAATTGTAAAATCGAACATGTATTTTTAACAGTAACATTAAACACGAATATTCTTAATTACCATTTTCGTTTATATGCTCTTTTAAGGAATAAATGTATTGATAGTCGTTTAACGTAAAATGAACAATATTTCAGAACTAATCAAGACGACAACAAAATCATGTTGGTAAAAAGTGGTCCTGGGGTAGGCATATGGATGGATGGTTTGCGTACCACAAAAAGAGGAGATAATAGATAGAATCGGGAAATTCAAATAATGTACTGTATCCCCCCGAAAGGGCTGATTGAGTGATTGTTGTTTAACGTCAACTCAGCAATTTTTCAGGTATATTATGGCGAGAACAAGTTAATTTTCAATGATATGATGATGATGTCTGCTATGTACTGGACCAACACGCTTAGTTGGATTTTCATAGTGTCAACTCACTGAAACATCAGTTCGCAGATAGACATGTCATCCCACTCCGACACATTATCCTGATTCCTCTACAGATAGACATGTCATCCCACTCCGACACATTATCATGATTCCTCTACAGATAGACATGTCATCCCACTCCGACACATTATCATGATTCCGAACCAACAAATCTTTGCTGTTTCTAATTAATGCTGCGTGCTTAGCGGAGAACACCAAACCCCTCTTTGAAATTGAATGGGGCGTACATGAGAGGTTCGTACATGCAATTGAAAAATGTTACACTTTTAGTACATAGAAGACAACCTGTAACAGTTACTTGTGAGTAATAATAGTTTTCTATGAGTGGTCGTAAAACGTCTTGTGCAGTATTCCGGAAAGTTCAACAGAACATGTATACTATGAAAAGTTAAGCATCTAACAGGAAATTTATATTATGAAAAGTTAAGCGAAATACAAAGAATAAGAGGTATTATAGGTGTATTAAGGAGCTATGAGTGCCGTGCCTTTTCTCCTTCAATATTCAAAATAAACAATTATTAATTAATTTGCATACCAATTTACCGGGCAACTATTTTTAAGCAAAAAATGTCCGAACTTTAAATATCTAACAAATATCTTAAGCCCTATTTCATATTCAGTTTAATATGTTGTTATAGTAGTTCGCGTCTCCATGGATATAATACCGTTTAAGTAATCCCCATCTATTTACAATAATTCGGGCATGACCGGAATTACGAAAACAAAACATGGGGAGAAAAGAAAAGGAAAATTGAGTATAATAACCAATAATTTGCTTACAGACAAATAACAAAGAAAGTACATGTATTACAAGAAACTAACAAATTCTGACGGGTGAATAAATATGGCGTTTAAACCCCTCCGTATTAAATGAAATTTAAAATCCGTTAAAATATGTATTTATGTTTTACTTCGGAAAGAAATGTCCACACCACATGACATAGCAGATAAATTGTGATAACCCAAATCTGTAGAGAAGAAAACATGAAACTTTCTACACTCTTCTCTGTACCACAAGTGTAACCAAGCCGCTTGATTTTTTGGATATGGGAGTTAGAATAACAAACTCAATATATATCCCATAAATGTCATTTATTCAAAATGACGAATAAGTTTTAATAATGTGAAACAATACAATGTAAAGATCAGGGAGTGCAACAAAAATATGAAACATGCAATATCTACATTTTTTACCAAATTTATGTCCTTCACTCCCTGTGAAATGAACAATACTCCCTGAGACAAAAAAGGGTTGGCACTTAAAAACGGCCACTAGTTCCATTAAAATTTATATTTGAATGGGGCGAAAACGCCAAACCCGGAATGGTTGCACTTTCAACAGATTATGTACATGGAAACCGCTTTAATTAGCTATAAAAACATATAATAGTATAGCGAGACAAACAATCCACGTTAGATAATGTAAATGCACTATGGCTGTAACAAAATGTCAAAATCAACCAGGTGAAGTCCAGCTGTAAAGCAGCCAACTGCTGACCAATACAGCATACAGTAAATGTCAAATAATGTCCTATTCCTCCACAAATGTTTTGTAGCGTCAGTATATCTCCAAACCAAATTGAATAAGGGTTTGTCACCTCCAGTCACATTTATTTAAACAACACCATATAATATGTACAGCGAACAAATATGAACAATTCAATAAAAAATAAAAAATTGTTACAATATAAATGACAAATACTCCCAACAAAGGGCAAGCAGGCAAATCCTGACCTTTGTGCAATTGTGTGTAGTTGTTCATGCTAGCGAAACAGTTAACAATAATGTTCGAAAAAAATAAAGGTAAAAAAATTGAATTAACCTTGACATAATTATATAATATAAGAAACACCTGATTATTTAAATGGTAGCTTGTATTTTTATTGCATTATCCATATGAAGTACAACTATTTATATAAGAGATGGTAGTCCATCCAGAGGGGATAAAAAAGTAAAGAGTTAAACTATAATAGCAAAAAAAAAACCATCACCATCATCCTAAAAAGTAAAAATATTTAAGATTGATTGTTTTTTTAACGTCATTTGAACAGTAGATTGACTCATTGAGAGATACAGAATAACAACGTTAAGGAAATTTGTGCCCTGCAATACGCTACAGCGACCATTCCCAGTGAGCCCGATTGAGTTGTTCCTTTATATTATTAATGCTACCAAATTGTTTTTGTAATTATAAAAGTTTGAAGATACCAAATGACCGTCAGAAGTAAATCGAATTACAGACAATACAATGGTAAAAAGTGACAATGACAGACCATACAATGGTAAAAAGTGACAATGACAGACCATACAATGGTAAAAAGTGACAATGACAGACCATACAATGGTAAAAAGTGACAATGACAGACCATACAATAGTAAAAAGTGACAATGACAGACAATACAATGGTAAAAAGTGACAATGACAGACCATACAATGGTAAAAAGTGACAATGACAGACCATACAATGGTAAAAAGTGACAAAATGAAAAACAACAATCTACAAAACATTACACAGAAAACTAAAGATCGAGCAACAAGAACACCACTAAAAACCGGGGGTGACCTCAGGTGCTCCGGAAGGGTTAGTAGTTTTGGTTCCACATGTGACATCCGTTGTGCTACTCTTATTACAAACCCGGTGATAAGTCATGAATGAGGAAATTACCTTTTTTTTTGCTTCTTGCTGATAGACGAAATACATCTACAATATCAGTATTTGTTTGTTTTTGATAATTCCGAAAAAGTTAACTGCTACTTCGTAAGAGTGTACCTGTCCCATGCAAGCCAAGACGATTTACGACTTATATGTACCTACTACCACTCGTAACTTTGCGATCACTTTTGATCGTAAGTAGTAAATCCTAACTATTAGTGAAACGGTCGTAACTCTTAAAGAGTACACTTACGTCTACGTTTACGACCTACGACATTTAGTGAAACGGTCGCCTGGTCTTTTTTGTGTTCGATGATTTGAGATGGGAAGTGATTGGTCGTTTTATTGATATTGGTGGCTTTGTTGACCAGCTCTGTTCTTCATAAGCTGTTGTTCATTATGAGCTGTTGCACATTGCTTTTACGTTCAAGGAGCATCGTATTCTCAAATCACGAGCCACTCGTTCACGTGATTCTGGTTAGGTGTGTGTTTGATGCATCTCTAAAACCAACTCACGTCAATTTGAGAAGGTGTGTGTTTTTAGTTCAGTCGCATCGGTGGTGCAATTGCTATAATTCGCGTGTTCGCCTCAAGTGCAGTAGATCATTGGTTCGAAACCCGGTAGTCTCAAACTTAAGACTATAAAATTGTAATGTGTTGTTTCTCCGCTAAGCCTGCACCATTTAAATAGTAAGTGTGTTGTTCTAGTACAAAGCGAACGTCGTCATCATCTCATCAAAATGTAACATATTCTCGCCACGATATAGATGAAAAATTGCTCACTTGGCGTTAACTAACAATCAATCACTCATCGACTTTATTTCGGGGCCGTCGTGGTCGTGATCGTATGGTTGTTGGGTTTCTAACTACCTATGCAATCAGTGCCAACCACCACTAACGTTATGAGATCGAGTCCCGCTCATGTGAGTTGTACTTGATACAGCATTATGTGATTAGGTTTTGTCAGTGACTTGCGGCAGGTCGGTGCATGGTTTTCTCGTGTACTCCGGTTTCCTCCACCAATAAAACTGACCGCCACTATAGACGGGTTTATTACCAGCTTATCTCAAAACCATGGGCGCTGCCATTAAGAGTTCACGTGCTGCGTCGGCCGATAACAGTCGTGAAAGATAACACACGTGCATCAATAATCTATAGTAAACATTAGCCGTATTTTATTTTCACATCGATTTTTTTGGGCTATTATTTCTTGTTTTTATATTATGGCAAGTGAAGTAAAATATAAAAAAGGTGGTGGAAATTCGTGTGCCGTCAACGGTTGTTCAAATAATCGCCGTAAATTAAATGAATGGAAACAAACTTTTTCTGAATTACATAAACAAAAACATGAAGACTGTTCTTGTATGATTCCATATAGACTACATACGATGCCCTCTAATGAATCAATACGATTGCAGTGGGCAAGCGCTTTAAATAAAAAAAAAATCCCTCCCTAAGGCCATGCAGTTAATTACTTGGTTCTCAGGCCCTTTTTTGTCAAAATTGATGAGGGAGGGCGCATTTTTTCTTCTTTTTTTTGTGAAAAATATGGCAATGTATAAATCTTTTCATTACTTTATTGAAAATTTCAATTTTATTTCTTCCGATGGTGGCAGAAACATCACAAGTGGTTAATTTTTATGGAAACGTCCAATCCGCTGGTCCCAACGTACCATTTTTTATATCCGTAAACAATTCCAATAAGGTACAAGCTTCGGAGAAGCCCCCTATTATGTTTCCTGGTAAAACTGGCAAACATTTGTGCCGAATTTGCACAGAAACGATTGACATTTTGTCTAAATGTCAAACGGAAACACGTTTTTTATTTATACATTGTCATAACGATGCTTTAAATCTCATTTAAGCATGATGCGTTTTAAAGCGTTTCACCGACCACGCGATATAAGAGAAAAACGGATGCGGTTGTTTTTTCCGTACGGACAGCGCTACCGCATTTAATTTTTTTTTTTTTTACTATTTTTGCAAAAAAATCGGCAATGCGGCGACGAATTTCCACATGCGGGCGGGCCTGAGAACCAAGAAATTAACTTTGTATGGCCTAAGTAGGTACTTGTTTGCTCGGAACATTTTTTGGACAGAAAGCCGACAGAAAGAAACCAAATTCCACAACTTAAGCTGGGGTATGAAAAAAAGACAACCCCTGGCCGGCGAAAACTTATGAGACATGAACCCGAAAGTAAAAAACGAAACTAATACAGGAAGAAAGCGGTGCGGGGATATATTCCGGTGATCCTGTTTCTACATTTTCAGGACATAAAACGGAACACCTTCCAGAAGCTATCTGAGAGTTTAATGTTCTTGAACCGTCAAGTTTTAACGCCGGGACACAATACAAATATTCAGACTTTTTGGGAAAAGATGATCACACATACGCGAAACCATGGACTAACAACCAGACTACGTTTACACAGACATAAATACTTTGCATGGACGAAAAGGGTGTTCAAGTTATGACTGAAACCGGTACGATGTCGGCAAAAGGCAGTATAGTGACAGATTGCCACTCTGTTGTATACCGGGGTAACGAAAGAGGTATTTTTTTTTTTTACTTTGGCTGAACTAATGAAAATAGAAAATACATTATCTTTCCAACCCGATGTCGCCGATCAGTTGATTCTTGTGTTAATGAAACTAAAATTAAATTTACTGTTTAATGATTTAGCCCGTAGATTTGGAATTTCAAAAGGTTTAGCCAATCGGTAGAATGTATAATTCATGGATGCCAGTTCTTGCGGGAAAGCTTCAAGGCTTGGTAGTTTGGTTGCCGTGTGAAACTATACGAGCAGTCGAGCAGTCACCATTGCTGATGAGATGACGATTAACACATCAGAGTAAATCCCTAAAATAAAAAAGGGGGGTGGGGTAGTGTGTGTTATAATTCTGATTTCACCCATATGTTATTTTTAAATATGTGTATTGCACTGCCTTTCTATTAATTGTCAGTAATTTTAGAACAAAGTTGCAGTTTCTAAGATTTTTTTTACAAAGATATTTCATGATTACATGTGTATAAATAGATTTTGTAGGGAATATCCTGTCATGGTTATAAATAAAACATCGATTGTTCTTCCGTTTTTTCTATGTAAGACAAGCCATAAAGACAGCTACGCGTGACCTTGTCTTACATGGCATTGTCAGCCAATCAAATCGGCCGAGTATAATCAATAATCAATTCTACGACTGCTGTAGTAATATAAATTGTCGTCTTAGTAGATCTAAAAAAAAAAAAGCTTCAAATATCAATTTTACCTGAAATCCCCTAATAGATTCAATGCCGTTTTAAATAAGTGTGTATTTACTGCATTGCACGTGGCGTTGTAATATTTTGTGTAGTAAACATGACATTGACATGCGAATGAATGAATGAAATCGACATGCTTTGTTTTTAAGTTGAAACGGAAGAAACAGGTACTTGCACACATCCTTATTGAAGATCTGTGTGAAGCGATTATTTATGTCAACGAACACATAATTTCAATATAAACAAACACTTTTATATAGTGTGGATCATGCATTGTATCTTTTATTAAGATTAGGAAACAAACATACGTTTTCCTTCAAAAATCGTAAACTGCTGCGAGTATGTAATGCTTGTTGTCTCTGCGTGTTTTTCTACATTTCACTGACCTTTCACTACCTTAATGCACAGGGACTCGGATAACTATTTCTGACAAATATCCGATCTCTGGCAATGGCAATCTCGTAGAAAATACCAAAAGGGAAACATCGAGTTGCATACCGCCTTTTTTCAAAATCATAATTTCGTCTGATCTCTGCCCACAAATATCGGTCATTGGCTATTAAAATGTCAGGAATTGAATAAATTGTACATATTTACATACCTTTGATACTGATTTTTACTTTTTATACTGTTTTCAAACATTTCTTGACCCGATTTGACCAAACGGCCGAGATCCCTGCCCGGAAGTCAAGATCCCTGCCCGGAAGTCAACATGACAGTCATGATAATCGTAAGGTGATGCACGGTGTGTACCAAATGGCAGTTCCGAACAGAATATAATTTGGGTGGGAAATGTTGACTTCCGGGCAGGGATCTCGGCCGTTTGGTCAAATCAGGTCAAGAAATGTTTGAAAACAGCACAAAAAGTAAAAATCAGTATCAAAGGTATGTAAATATGTACAATTTATTCAATTCCTGACATTTTAATAGCCAATGACCGACATTTCTGGGCAAAGATGAGACGAAATTATGATTTTGAAAAAAGGCGGTATGCAACTCGTGTGATATATACATGTATGCATATATTTATGTTTGTGTGTAATTCAGTTTCAGTATTGTTTATCATGTGCATAATTCTGTTTCCGTATTGTATTACGTATGTGGCAAAGGATGTCCGGATTTGTTCTGTGTTTTACTTTCTCTTAATAAAACGTATGTAAACGGAGCAGACGTGTTTTTAATTACCTCTCGTAGTTCCCTAAGAAAAGTATAATTACATCACATGGTGGAGAACCTAAAGTATTTTAAGGGATGGTTTCGTTGTCATGAGTAACATTTCCCTGTATATTTTGTCGAATTAGCCTTTTTTCAACCATTTAAATATCCAAATTCTTACTGAGCAGTGACAGCACGTGGTATTTTCCGGTCGCCATTATGAAATAGTCCGTTCAAATGTTTTACGTTGAAGTATGAACAGGAGCTATCTGAGCATGGGAAATTTATCAGGATGGAATGAATCTGCTATTTAAATACGTCCATGGACAATATTTATAAAGAAAGAAGCTATTTCAACTAGATCAATTATTCTAAGAATCATTTAAACTAGGATGATTTGTAACCTTGGATATATGTAGAAATATTAGTCCAACCGGACTTATTTTACGTGGACTGATTAATCCATGAGAGTGGCAACTAGTCCCACTTCCGGTTTTGTGGGAGTTTCTGACGTCCAAATTTTTGTTCTTTTGTTTTGTTTCACCTTTGTTTTTTAATACTCTTTTTCTTTGTACCCAGATTTTCCCTTTATTTGAAACTCTCTTTGAATCTTGGTTTTCAGCGTTTTTCCCAGTACATGCACATCAAGTCAGAATACAACACCATACTCCGAAACAGAGGTAATCCACTGGTAGAAGTAGGGATATCTAGAAAGTAGAGAAATATCGTAATCCACTGGTAGAAGAATGAGAATCTCGAAAGTAGAGAAATATCGTTATCCATTGGCAGAAGAAGGAGAAACTCGAAAGTAGAGAAATATCGTAATACACTGGTAGAAAAGGAAGAATCT
>MJUT01028710.1:558062-577508 GCA_002080005.1 Gigantidas platifrons | reverse complement strand
AATTTTAAGAGTGAGGTCTCTAGTGTTTTCATTAAAGTATATATATATTGCCACATTTCATGACAACTAGGATTCAAATTCATGTTTATATCTGTAATGTTTTACAGCATTTTGTTCTACAATATTGTCTCAACAAGTGAGAAATGTGGATGAAAGTTATAGTTGACAGTATAAGTTGATACATGTATTTTGTGAGATAGCATGGATACCATAAATCCCAAAACTAAATTCCACACTGGGAAAAAGTTGGAACAACTTTTTGTTGTGGCGGGGATGTGATATATACATGTATGCATATATTTATGTTTGTGTGTAATTCAGTTTCAGTATTGTTTATCATGTGCATAATTCTGTTTCCGTATTGTATTACGTATGTGACAAAGGATGTCCGGATTTGTTCTGTGTTTTACTTTCTCTTAATAAAACGTATGTAAACGGAGCAGACGTGTTTTTAATTACCTCTCGTAGTTCCCTAAGAAAAGTATAATTACATCACACTCGATGTTTCCCTTTTGGTATTTTCTACGAGATTGCCATTGCCAGAGATCGGATATTTGTCAGAAATAGTTATCCGAGTCCCTGTGCTTAATGGCGGACGGAACAATTATGTCACCTAGCGGCGATTATTTATGTCAACGAACACACAATTTCAATATAAACAAACACTTTTATATAGTGTGGATCATACATTGTATCTTTTATTAAGATTAGGAAACAAACAAACGTTTTCCTTCAAAAATCGTAAACTGCTGCTAGTATGTAATGCTTGTTGTTTCTGTGTGTTTTTGCGTGAACCGCATTTAGCTGTTCACGCATCCTACATTGGCGAGTTATTGAATTCTCAGTGAGGAGTCCAAATGGGACATTCGATTCTCTCAGTATTATGATTTCCGAAAGGCATCAACTCTTTTCATTGGTCATTTAACTAGATGGCATGATGTAAAATGTGGCTATGATATCAATATTAAAGTTTCCATTATAACTCCGCGTGTCTGTTGCAAAAGTTTACAAATTGCCGTGTGTGTAACAATTATAAATAGATTAGTTATCACGATAACATTTCGATCATAAATTAATTAGTGATAGTGTGTTATTAAAAGATAGGAATGTCAGTTAATTAAAATTAAATGTATATACAGTTACGGCTACAGTGGTGACATTTTTACATAATAAAAACAGATTTCAATAAAATAATATTTATCTGAAATGTGTATTTATAAAAAAACAAAAAAAAACGGAATTAACTACATTGCTTATCTCAATCACTATTTTGTTTAGATATTTCCCCCCTTATTTACTTATTGTCTCTTCTTCCTATATTGCTCCCAAATTTCCTTTATTCAATTATAAATATATATACTGAAAAAGAGTTAATTCATATTGATATGGTGGACTTCACTTAATTAGTGATTTTTATTTCATAATTTCAGTTTACATGTTCAATGTTGTATATATTGTGTGTCAAATGTAAGTTCAGTCTATCCATCATGCTATGCCAATTCATCATTATTAATATTATAAATGATAATAGCTTAAATATAAAGCCATTTGGCTATTCCAAATTATATCATACCTATTAACAAGGTAAGAAAAAAGAAAAAAAGAAATTTTTTTGGTGGTTATGATTCTGCCATTACTATATATGTGTTTATGCTTGGTAATTAAGATGAATTGCATGTATACATGATGGGTAGATTGCTCTATGTCTTATGTAAATTGTTTTCTAATTGTTCCATCTTGTTAGAGAGGATTTGTATAGGCATAGCCTGTTGTCCAATCCTATTGATTTATCAATAAAAAAAATATTTGAAATGAACAAAGACGCTTGTATCTTAACGTTAACCTAATGAGGGCACTGAATTATAAAACTTGGATGGTGCTTAAAGTACAGCGCGGGTGATATTACCTGTTAGAAGTATAGATTTAGTTGACGAGTATATGTAAAATAAAAGTAATATCTTTAAGTCGCAAGAAAAGAGTTTTCTTATGACCATATTAAGAAATAAAACGGACGTTTACAAGCCATATCGGCATGTACCTTGGTGTAGCCTATACATGTTCATAAAAGGTGTAATGTCACACTCTTTAAGATTATTTGGTACTAAATTATAGATAATATATTCCTTCTTCGTGTAGTGTTATTAACTGTTAAAGATTCGACAACAAGCGGGTTAATCATAGCATTTATTTTAGAAAGATTTTGAGCAGATGTATTATGAATTGCATAATAAATACTGAAATAAAGAAAATTCGTTGTTTCTTACTATTTTAAATTATTTTCGACAGATTTTGGTAGCATTCAAATATTTTGTACAATCAGACTGGCGGATCATCGTAAAAAATCTGGAACTGCCATACAATGTAAAACTGCAGACTCAAGTTGTCACCGACAGAATTCCGACGGGTTTTAAGTGGGATTCGTGCTGATCAATCTTCAGTTTTCTGTGTAGTTTTTTGTAGACCACCACTGTTTTTTGTCCTTTTTCTTTTGGCCATTGCATTGCCTGCCCTTCTTCGATATATGACTTCCGATAACCCTTTTGGCATCTACAAACTTTTTTTTATCTGTTGACCTATACACGCACCACTCCCAATTATCAAATTTATTTCATTGTAATATATATGTAAAATATATTGAAGATTACTATTATTTAGCATAATGAACTTTTTAATGATTAAGGACTAAAGGCAAAGCACATGATTTTTGTAGGTTTATTCCATTCTAATGCAAGTAAAAACGTTATTGATAACTTTAGTTAGCTACCTGTTATTGAAATGAACAGTCAAACGATTTAAATTACAATTTCAGTAATGCTACGAAAAAAATTGGGAATTTGCATAAACACAGCGTTCTTTACAATAAAAACAAACATAAAAAAAATGTAAATGTACATGATTGGAAACGTATGGACTACTGGGTTTGGTGTTTAACACCACTTTCAACAAATTTCAGTGGGGGTCAGTTTTATTGGTGGAGTAAAACGGAGAGCACAGAGAAAACCACGGACCTGCCACAAGTCACTGGCAAACTTTATCACATAATGTTGTATCGCCTGGGCGAGATTCGAACTCGTAACAGCTACCAAACGATCACCACGAAGGCCCCTTACGGACTACTGAGTTAAATATTGCAGAACTAGATACATATGGTAACTATAGTGATAGAACATTACATAATAAAAAATATATATACTTTATTTGGTATACTGATACCCTAATGAAGAATTTGTTAAATTTTGAAAATGAATTGATTGAAAATAGAAAATCGTGAATTTAATGGTAAAAAGTGGGAAGGGAGGGGATGAGAATCTAAAAAGATTTTTTTTGTGGCTTAAACTAAAAATTGAAACAAAAATGAGAAAAGGAAAATATGTTGGAAAAATAAAAACTGTGATCATCTAGGCAAGGATTTGCATAATAGAACTACTATATCATGAAATCCTTGATCTAGGTAGGGAAGGTCAATTAAGTTTTTCCTTTCCATAAACTGGATATATTATATCATACAGATGAAGAATATTTTTTGAAAATAATCATAAATGTGTTCCCTTTGGATTGTTAATTACAAACATAAATTTATTATTGATATTAATTTTCTTTTATCATTGGCCGTTTTTAGATTTATTTTGAATAAGCTCCCCTTTAAATGATATAAAGTACCAACTATGCTACTTGAAAATTCTATTTGTTCATTGTTACAAGATTTTTTTTTATTATTACTTGTTCTTTTTCTGTGTTTGTTGAAAATTGTATATTACTGCCTAAAGGTATAAATGAATTTGTTGTGTTCCTGTGTATTGTACATGTATGGTTTTGATTTTTTATCCTTTTACCCAGATTTTTATTATTAGTCATAAAGGGACTATTTTTTCCCAGAACAAAAATTCTGTTTCAGAGTTCATTTTTTTTCAGGTACAAAAATGTAGCATCGAAATCTTTTCATCAGAGTAACATACACCCTTTTCCCCTAATGCTAATGCAAAGAAATGAAATGTGATACACTATACACCGTTAGGAATTTAATTAATAGCCTAATATCTCTGTCGTACTGTAGTCAACTGTTCCAGCGCAATGGTTGTAAGTACAAGATACAGTACTATTAAAAATAAAGAAGCGGCCCGTATTGAATATCCCGCAATACGGGTAACTTCTTTTGTTTCGTAGTAGTTTGTTTAACTTGTACAATAATGTTATGATTTATAAAATAAAAAAAAGTCGTAAGAACAGTTTTGTTTGTGAACGAAATGTACAGAATTTTCCTATTCATGTTATAAGGGCATTATATATTGAAGTGTCCTTGTACCTAACGTTAACAATTCAAGCGTCATCGAGATTAAAACGTTCCGCTAACCACTTATGGAACAACAGCGACGTCTGTCGAAAGAAATTTGGTGAATGATCCCTATTGTCCTTTGTTAGCATTATCTCTTTAGTTAGTACCTCATTTGTATTATCTATTTGAAATCCATTATATAATTTTATTACATGTGTGAGCATAATATGTAACCACTTTGAGCAAGTAAAATATGTTAAACTTTGAAAAGGGAAATAAAATTTACAAATTGCATGCACCTCTAACAAAATGAAATGAATGCTTTATTTTTTCATGTTTTATAAATACACGTTTTGAATGCGGTGACATTTCACGGAGAGTTAACTGTGTGACACACAAATGTAAAATAGAGTCATACTTAAGCAAACATATATAATATACGGTTCACGTATTGCCTTTCTTTTTTTTAAAGAAAGCAACTTGTTCTACATTTCACTACCTTAATGGTGGACACCTAGCGGCGGCGTGCAGTACTAAGGGGAATAATTTGAAAAACCCGTCTATACAGTTGAAATATTGCTGAAAGTGGCGTTAAACACACATACCCCCCCCCCTCCTCTCGACTTTATTTCTTAGTATTTATTAACAATAATTATATGCAACATATAAAAATATCGTTTGGCGGATAAAGGAGACAGACGGATTAGTATAATCCATGATTAGCTGGTTTCCGGGTATGTAATACTCGTGTTATATTGTAAACTATATAGTTTGTATTTAAATGAATAAAATGTTTAGAATAATAAAACTGACTGCCACAATAAAATTGAAAAACTGTTTAAAAGTGGTGCTAAACTCCAATAATCCCATAGTAATTTTAAAATAATTTAAATAGTTCGTTTTTAAATGTTCGACATTAAATTATTATTAGTTTTCAAAAATTGTACTGACGCTATACTTTATGTCGCCACGATATAACTGAAATATTGTTGAAAGTGGCGTTAAACACCATAACCCCTCTATATTCTATGTTTCTAAATACGCATAGCGATAGATTTGACTGTGACATAATGTTTTCGTGGTAAAATAATAACAATAATAATAATATATATACATGATATGCAAATGAAACACTTTTACCGTACACTGACATTTTGTTGACCTTTATATTGTACACACGGCCGGTCGTGTGTGAACGATACAGGTCACTGTTTACACTATGGAAATTGAACCACGTGGTTATAGTATATTTAACCTGCTAGTTTATTTATTTTTTACTTATATACATAAAGGTACAACAAAATGATTACTTACGGAGTTTCTCTCAAATTGTATCGACGTTTCTTCGGAGTTGTGGAGTTACTCGGAGAAGCTCGTCTACGAGGCATATTTGTTGGGTTTTTTTTTTTTTTACCGTATGGCGATGTTTCAGTCTCAGGAAGTCGTGTCCGAAGTACTACCGTTTGGCGCTCTATTTTTTCTCTTTCTATTTACAAAATATATAAGGGGTACCCATTGGGGTTAATCTTCAAAATATTTTTTATTATTATTATTGATAGCAATATTATAAGGAAATATTTTCTTGTTTTATTTTGTAATTATATACATTAACATATTTTTCTTCCTCTTCGTTATGTGAGATTCTATACACTTTCCGTCCGCGTAATTGAAATATTTTATATCGAGGCAACCTTGTTGTGCCATGATTGTGGTTGATATAAAAGTGTTTCGAAAGTAATAAATACCACCTGTGGTATATATTAATGAACGGAGAATCCCACCAGTTTCCTACACCCATACCTCCATTGAATCACTGAAATTCAGATATTTTTTTTCTATTGAACTTGACTCTTAAATTTGAACCCTCCCTTTCCCCCCTAATATTATAGAAATATAAATTTAAATATTTTCATTTGTATTTAAATCACTCATGAAGCGAAGGTAACACCGACAAGATAACCTTTGTGTTATAATCAATCAAAACAGGTCTCTTATTATAATAGACAAGGAATCCAGTTTGTATACATTGGACTGAAACATGAGAATTATGTAATATTTGTGTCCAAGGTGCGTCGTTTATAAATAGACATATTTAATTACATAATTCTTAAATTTATTCGAAATTGCAAGGATTCGTCAAAAAAAGAAAAAAGAAAAAAAGAAAAAGAAAGGTCGATAGATAATGTTTCGATACTCACAAACAGCATATCATTATTACGAATTATTATTGCATAATTATATGACATTTTTTATGCTTCTCGAAATATTTCGGAGGAAGAGATAGTCACCGCTTTGTATGCCCGCCCTTCCCAAAAGAATGTTTTCCGAATGATACAATGTATTTTACTTTGCTTTAACATACATCTTTCTACTTTTGAGAAATAGTTAATTATTTACCATGAAATACATGTCAAGTTCTGTTTTCATATACAATGGTATACAGATCAGGAGTTATGTCCCTTTAAATAGAAAAATCAGCTGAACAGGTTTCCGTTTATAATTTTCCGTTGCCTCAACATGCATCTTTTTACTTTGGCATAATTAAAGACCATGCACAGAGTATAAAAGGGAGACAATTCTTGAAATCATGGATGATTTAAATATTTGGGCAGTGCTAAGGACTAAGGAACGATTTTCTGTTTAACAAATTAATTTGTAATCTTTTCAAACAATAAATTTACAGATAAGTCAGAGCACAAATAGGGCACATTTTAAGATGAGAATCTAAAAATAAAAATAATAGATAATGAAAATATTACAATTTGAAATTCTGAGGCATAGGTAATTTCAAAATTCAAATTTTGGTAGTTGACAAGTAGGCGGAGACAGTCATGGCAACAGCTTCTTGTTTATATTTACAACGGAAGTAGGGATGTAGTGAACGGCATGCATACGAGATCTATAATATACAGCATGCATTGATGAATTGATAATCTACTTACTAATTATAGATAGATTCAATAATCAAATAATCCACCCAACTGGCATTGGAAAGTCCATGATCATGTAATTATCACAAATACCATCTTAATAAAATATTAGTTATATCAGAAATATGTAAATGAACTATTCCCACAAATGACCCATTTTGGGGATACCATCATGATTTGGATGCCATCCTCACACAAGCTTCAAAACACAGTTAGCCATAATATCACTTTTATGCCATATGTAATGTTTATATTTAGGATCCCTGGCCAAAGCCGCTAACTTTCTTGATTGATATATGTCATGCATCTCTCCAAATTTCCAGATGATACATTATTGTCCAAAAATATCTATGTTTTTCTTCCCTCAAACTATGGTTTCTTGTTTTTTTTCTGTGACTCAGTTATCTCATCTGTCTGTGTGACATCAATCACATGGGTGACTTATGTGTCATTTACCCCATCAACATCCCATCCATAGTATCCAAACAAACTAAATAATGTATCATTTTGTTCTTCACAGTAACTATAAGTGATATTTTCTCCTTTTCATACATTTCCTCTTTAATTTCAGTTATTGCATCAATGACATCAGTATTCTGTATTTTCTTCAGTAAATATTCCCTCCAAAATTCAACATCTGATATATGAAATACCTGTATCATATTTCAAGTGCACCAATAAAATCTTGAACTGTAAGCACATGTCCAAGGGAGGTTTATTGGGGATATATTAGATATAATTGGTTCTTTATTTGTATGAGTTAATCATGTGAAACAAAGAAATTAATTCCACAAATATTATCTCTTGTATAGCCCTGCTTCCAAAATTTAATGAACCAAACTAATTAACAAAAATATACATTTGATGGTCCTGCTGTTACCTCTTTGAAATGTCATGCATGCCATTAATGAAAGGTTCAAAAAATTGTTTTATTTTCAATTTTAATGTTATAATCTAGATCTGTATAATTGGATACTGGATTCATTTATCTCATGGTAAGATGGTTATATCAGAAGTCTTGTAGTCCATGCTTTCATTCACATGTTCTTGTTTACATGCACAGCAGCTTTATCTAACAATAATTAGTAAGCCCTGCCCATTACCAAATAAGCTTAATTACTGTAGGGGTGTAAAATTTTCTGGGTCAACCCTGGCCTTTAAGGCCAAGGGTATAAATTAATCATAAAATACAGGTGAAGCTCGTTTTTCACTATGATGGTCTACCCCGTCGTGGCCGTGTAGTAGTTGGATTTATACGTATGCAAACAGTGCCTATCACCACTAACGTAGTGAGTTCGAATGCCGCTCAGGCGAGGTGTACTCGATACATTATGTGATAAAGTTTGTCACTGACTTGCGACAGGTCGATGGTTTTCTCCGGGCACTCGGGATTCCTCCGCCAATAAAACTGACCACCACGATATAACTGAAATATTGTTGAAAGAGGCATTAAGTACCATAAACCCTAACCTTCACCCCTAACCCAAGAGATATGGCTCTTACAGTAGTAAATTCAGTAAATTTATGGTTTCCGATGATAACATAGTTTTGCTCAACATGAACATATATCTTTCTATTTTGGCATTATAAATACAGATCGAGTTTGAATTGCATGTTTTCATTTTCTAGTATATTGTCTTAACTGTAAAGAGCCAGCTTCTAAAACCAAATTGCGCATCAGTTATAGTATTATATGTTTTGACCAGTTATTTCAGCGATTGTTAATACACATTTTCCTCATTCACGACAGGAAACTCAAGTTATACATTTTTAATAGGAGTTATTTCCCTTACAACGGTCAAAATGATACCCGTTCTAACAAGAGCTAAGAGAAGGACATGAAGGAATTGATAGCTATTTTAACCTAGCAAAAAAGTTTTATAGCAAATAAAAATTTACAATTTGTTACAACTTTAAAATTTTGCACATATCATTATGGTTAAAATATGTTATTTCAATAGACCTTTTGTACATTCCCGAGTTGATTCTAGAATTATAGCTGTGGGCGGAACAAACCTTCAGATTCTTCATTATTTTGGCCACGGTTATCTCGAGGAGGAAAAATCAATGATACACAGTTTCACAGTTACTTTTGGAGCAAAATATTTGACAGGCATGGTCATTAGTGTTCCTCCCTCCCAAATTTTCAGTCGTATTAAAAATTAATATTCTTTATCAATCTAAAAACTACAAAAATCACTTCGAAAATTCAAATTTCTGAAGTATGTGATCTTCAGCACTCGTCGCAACTTCGGATGATTCCGTACCTTCATCAAACCTCGTCCGTATTACGATAGCTCCCATTGGAACTACTTTCGGAAATCTTCAATGAAGGAGGTATTAAAGTAATTTCACTTTCGAATATTTGTCCAATAATAATATATTTTCATTCGTCGCAATGTCGGCTGATTCCGTACCTTCATCAAAGACCAATATTTTTCAAAGCAAACTCTATACACTCATCTATTGTCGCCATTTTAGAACTTAATCGTGGTGCGCAATGTTTGATTGAAGTGACACGGTCTTCCGGCGAAGAAATGTGACGCGTAGACGCATATCAAATACCGTATTACAGCCGAGGGATTGAGGAAGAGAAGCGGACTCACCCGAGATTTTCCGATTGTGACCTTTAGGACACGTTGGTCATGTGACATACAGTTTCATAAATATGCTGTTCATATCAACGGGATTTTTTTATGATAAGCTCCGCCCTCAATTTTGTCGGTAGGCACAACCGCGAATTCCCCTTTAATTGAATTTAGTCGCACCGGGTAGATTTTGGTAGACTTTTAGTATGTTGTTTTGCAACCTATTAACTACCAAAAAAATCAAAAAACTATTTATGTTGCAATTATGTTGATGTTTTCCGTAGATTGACTGGACTAAGTCTACCGAAACAACAATTCGCGTATAGACATGTCGCTAGACTCGGAAACATTGTCATCTTCCCGAGTCAAACAGTCTTAGCTCTTACTCATCAATGCTGGGTGCTTAGCAAAGAAGCAGCAGATGCCATATTTTATAGTCTTTGGTTTGACATGACCAGTGATCGGCCAGGAAATGGACTAGTTATAATTTGTAAATTGACATACAGGATATCATCAAGGGTCACTAGAATTTGTGAACAACACTTTTATTTCCACGGGGCGATCGTGGTGGTGATCATATGATAGTTAGAATGACAAATACCTGTACAATCACTGATTCAGTGCCAGCCTATGGCCATTAACGTTGTGGGTTCCAATCCTACTGATGGAGAGGTGTACTCGATACAAAGTTATGTGATAAAGTTTATCAGTGACTTGCGGCAGGCCGGTGGTTTTATCCGGGTTCCTCCACCAATAAAACTGACCTCCGTGATATAACTGAAATATTGCTGAAAGTGACGTTAAATACCATAAACCAAATCAAACCAAACCACTTTAGTATCATATCAATGTCGAAATCAAAATTTACAATGTATCGGATTCTATATACAAATAAAGATTGGGAGTCAACGTTCCATAACAACGCTGCATGGTCACTCAATTAGATGTGAGGGCATTAAATACATGTGTACCCACATGTGAAAAACATTTGTATTACTGAAATGAAGAAGGAGAAAGGCGGTCAGGCCCATAAAATTATATTAACTCCTCCACTTTGTATTGAAATGCCTGTTTCAAGCCAGGAGAGTAGTGTTTGTTTCAAGCTAGACGAGTGTCATGTATATGCGTGTTAAGGGTACCTATATATTTAGCCTGTGTTTTGTTTTCTATGATTTTCCATGCAGATTTTGTTTTTGGAACTGTTCTGGTGGTGTAGTATATATTTTTATTTATTTTTTCGTTTCATTTGTTATGGCTATAGAAACATACTAAATTGAATCGAGTGTTAACCTTTTCTGATATCTTATATTAAAACAATATTAAATCATTAAAGCATATATACATAGATACAAATTATAAAAAAATCCGCACATGAGTAAACAAAGTTATATGAACTATTTTTTAGGATTTCAATATACATTTGTGTACTAATCGAATGAAGGTATGTATGGACTTGGTGCTACTTCCATCAGTTTCTGTAAAAATCTAGTCACTGAATCTGAAGAAATATATAATTGTGATTTACTGTCAATAAAACAAGGAAATATACATTAAACCAAAAGCCGATAACAAATCAAATCTACCAGAATCAGAATCATCGATATGATATAAATCATGTTCATTTTGAGTATCTCTTTTTACATGAATTTATATCTATGATACAGATCAACTATACATTTTGAAACGAGATCGGATATTTGAATCAATTTTAAACCTTCAATATCTCAGTTGATATGAATGGTTTCAAAAACAATACGCGTACGTGATGACATCATTTTTCCAATAGTCAACTGCCCATTCATCAGAAGAAAAAATCCAGCATCACCAGCGTATGGAGTTTACATATCACAACTCATACCTTATTCTAAAGCCTATACACAGTACAGTTATTTTGTGGACAGAGCTAAGCTGCTGACGCAAAGGCTGATAAAACAAAGCTATGTTGTTCCTAGCTTGAGGTCATCGGTACAAATATTGCACGGTCGTCATCACAAACTGGTTGATCGTCCCGAAACTTTTTTTTTTTCAAATGGCGATGGATCTTTTCACTAAATATTTTTCCTTCCTCTACCACGGACAAGTCTTGTACCCTATTTGACTATGAGTAAAACAGTGGGTGTCTTATAAGAACCAGCAGCTGTTTACTCTTCGTGAGCACCCCTGGGGTCACCCCAAATTATTTTTTTAGCTTTTCTGTGTTGTGTGTGTTTTGTTTTTGTTTTTGTTTGTTTCTCTTTTCTTTAGTGTCATGTGCACAATATTACCTGTGTCGATTCTTGATTGCTACTTCGGTTTTCTCTAATGTTTTATATTATTATAACATTCTTTTAAAATAGAACTTAAAATTATTAGTGAAGTGATAGAATTGATAAACAAATAAAATGAAACCTGTCTAAACCGAACTTTAAATAAACTAGAATCTTGCATAAACCGAACTTTTGATAAATACAAATGTAGGTACATATATTTCTCTTCTATTTTAAATAAAAACCTGCATAAACCGAATACATGTCTATTCTGAGCACACAAGTTGGCCCCAAGGAGGTTTGGTACAGACAGGTTTCATTGTAATCGTTTTCAGTCGTCAAGTTGTGTGACAATAAACTATCATTTACGTTATTTCACGACAGGTGTCACATGTGGAGCAGGAACTGCTTACTCTTCCGGAGCACCTGCATTCATCGCCGGTTCTTAGTTGGGTTCGTGTTGCTCCATTTTTAGGTTTCTGCGTAATGTTTAGTAGATCATTGTTTGTCTTTTTGGCGTTTTTATTTTGGACATTGTATTATCTGTCTTTCTTTGATTCACGACTTCTGTTTACGTTTTTATATCTTCGCCGGTTTTTGAATCTACATTGCTTGGAAATAAATGCATAAAAACAAATAATACTTACCAAAATGGCCGGTCATCAATTGGAAATGAACAAGTGGAATATAAAATACCAGTCCACCAACCACAAACAAGAAGGCATATAGAAACTCCATTCGAGGGTCT
Organism: Gigantidas platifrons; assembly: GCA_002080005.1. Taxonomy (NCBI): domain Eukaryota; kingdom Metazoa; phylum Mollusca; class Bivalvia; order Mytilida; family Modiolidae; genus Gigantidas; species Gigantidas platifrons. The sequence continues at coordinate 564,723 of MJUT01028710.1, read as the reverse complement.
TGTATTATTGGTGCTATCACAAGGTATATGGAACAGGCTAAGAATATTATTGGCAACAAAATGAAAACCTGTTAAAGAAGAACAATATGCATCAAAACAAATACTACAAACAAATGAGGAAGAACATATTAAGTTGTCATGGTATATGGAAATATTATTTTTTTGTAATATACATGTATAGTGTTAACCAGTCTGACTTAACTTATGGTGTAATAACGCGTGTGTTGGCATATAACAGCGTAGATATGTGTTTGAATTTAAATCTATCATAAGTTACAAGATCTCGTAAAATTGGTTGTAGGGCCGTTACCAGCTAACCGTAATTATTAAGTTGTAAAGGCGACAGGGGACCAGACTGCAAATCAGGCAACAGAATGTTTTATTGTGGATGAACTAGAAATGTATTATGCTAGTACTATCAATAGTTCCCGTATATATAACAGTAGAATGTGTAACATGTCTAAGTTAAAATCCGTAGATATGGAGATTTATACCGGGTTCACACTTCCTTTTTTTCACGCGATTATCACGCTACTAATGCGTATTTATCGTCCACATATAAAATGGTTACAGGTGAATACGCATTCATCACGTGAAAAAACAACGTGCATTCAAACCCAGTACCGAGGTGGTTTGAACACGTGATGTATCTAGATTCAATACACATTTACAAATGTATGAACGATTAATTTAGATTTAATGCGTGTTGTGTCTTTCCGCATACTCAAAGCATGCACAGAAAGGTAAACAACACCGCGTGTTATTTTCCCGCCGTTTATTGTCGCAATGTCTGCAGCATGGAATATTGTTTTCATAAATCGTTTGTTGGATATTTGGGCAGACGAACGTGTTCAAGATATGTTGGAGTCCTCATATCGGAATGCAAATGTTTTTAAATTATCAATCTTATTTTTGTAAATTGTATCAATTTCTCGTATCTTCCTTATAAAGCTCAAAATTGACAAAATCATGACAGTACGAATACCGCCTTTGTCGACTTCCATCTTGTAATGATTCTGCACACGTGCGTGTGTATATTTATAGAATCCCGCCGAATACACGTATTATATATGAACGACAAATACATATTTAATACGTTAATTATTTTTATGATATGGACACTCAATACGTGATTAATACGCGATAAACGCGCATTGAGATAACGCGTATTTAATCTAGATTATAAAAACGTATTATATATGAACCCGGTATTAAACACACGGAAGCACAATGGTACGCCGTGAGACGTATCAACGAACTAAAGGGTGTTGAAACTCCATATCTACGGATGTGAAGGGAGATAGCGAATGTATCCCTGATTTTTGTCTAAAGTGCTTACTTGAAGAGAATGTGTAACGTAAAAATAACATTTTGTAATAACCAGGAAAAGTTTGGTTAGTATTTAAAGAAATGGACAGTCGTTGCAAAGTGTAGGTAGAACCATACAACAGTTCAAATATAATACGTTTTACTTTCACAACAAGAAAAGTCACTGAAACGTTGTACATAATCTTTGATAAAACCTTCTGAAATTTTAACGTAATTATTTTTGGCACAGAATCAAGTTGGTGTTCATATCAAATTATAAATTAAAGATTCTACCTTCCTAGCTAACTAGTATGGTTAATTAATTGACTCTGGTATTGTACTGTCCATGTTTATGTTGTCATTTATGTTTTGTTATGGTAGGTGGTTTTTTATAATTTTAATTGAAGCGAATTTGTTAAGGCTTTTTATTATTTGTTTATAAATTTGAAGATCAATTTATCAAGAGCGAAGGGATGGAACCTCATTATCCGGTTAAACCCCGCCACATATGTGTGCCTGTGCCAAGCCAGAACCTGGATTTCCAACGACAAATGTCCTAGTCTTTTTTGTGTTCAGTGTGTTCAGTTAAGATGAAAGGTGATATTGGTGGGATTGATGACCATCACTGTTTAAACTTTCTTTTCATAATACAATAAATATAATATGCGAGTACATATATTCGTTAGTGTTACCAAAGTAAAAGTATTTTTAACTTAAGCGAATTGAACATTTGAACAAAAACTTGTGTATGCGGTATGCCCATTTATTGTAGTACCTTTATTGGTCTGTGAGCATCTTTCATCTTCCATCTTAAAATGAAGAGACACACGATTGCCAATGCATAAAACAGCCACGCAGCAAAACTGAAAAAGTCTATGAGAGCTCCTACATCTCCCGGAATTAACATAAGCAATGCAATCACAGTCTGTAATAAATTCAAATGTCAATAGTTAAATGATGTATTTCAAATTATGTTAATTTATACACATTTGTAGAGGGCCGTCGTGGTCCTGATCGTATGGTAGTTGGATTTAAAACTACCTATGCAATCAGTACCTATCACCACCAACGGTGTGAGTTCGAATCCCAATCAGGCGATACAACATTATGTTATATAGTTTGTCAGTGACTTACGACAGGTCGGCGGTTTTCTCCAGATACTCCGGTTTCCTCCACCAATAAAAGTGACCGCCCCGATATAACTGAAATATTGTCGAAAGTGACGTTAAACACCACAAACCACCACCACCCATTGTGACAATTGTACTAGGATGGTATAAAGTTGATTCCCACATGATTTTACATATGTTAGAATGTGAACACGTAGCCAAGACAAACAATTTCAATCGAGTCTTTGGAAAAAGTTGAACTTGTGATTGCTTCTAACTATATAAACTGCTGCATTAATACTTTCAAGTAGCATATAATATAAGTTCTAAGCTCCCTAGTGACAGTCCAAATAATCATAGTCGGTCACGGGAGCTTATAACATTTTTGTACGATGTTGCTGATCTATAACTTGAAACAGTAACTAAGTTTTTTCCACGTACTATGTTTGACGGACTTTCTTGGAAGTTCTAAGGCTAAATACGTAATGGTCACTAGACAAAATTAAGTACCTCCCACTGACCTTCTGTAATTTTCCGTCTGCATCTTTTGGTAACTTCAAGTTTATCTATCGGTTGCATCGTTATTTTTATGAATGGAATTTTCCACTGGCCAGTTAAAGCGTATTATCTTATTCTCTAGATTTCCATATATGACTCTCCTTTCTATCGTTATTTTTATGAATGATTTTATCCAATCATAGGTCGTCAAATAAATGCAACATCGTACAAAGGTTGTTTACAGTTTATATCTACCATAAAATTAAACCGCATAGATAGTTTCGGAAATCGTATTTATATTTCATTATTAATAAATTTCCAGTAGCGTCCATGTTCAAGTTGGATATCTGATAATTTCTGAAATGATGTCAGAAAAATAATCAGTGATGATCAATGATGTAAGATGAGACAATGCCACCTTATATATATTAATTGCAAAAATCAACACATTTACATTTGCAATATACAATTACCGATTACCAAAATCAAAACAACAGAAACAGAATTTCAATAAAACAAATCTGCTAATTGTTATTCAATCTGCATTTCAATAATGAACGAGATCCGGCAAACAAAAATTAAGCATATGGTCTGCCTACTTATGTTCTAAAAATGTCTCACACTTAATGTACGTTGCTATTTAACAAATAATACAAGTAAAACAGTAAAAAGTAAATATTTTGAACTTACAGTAAATATTAAACATGGAACAGGTGTGTATCTTTTACAGTTAACATAGGACAATACTTCTGGAAATTGATCGTCCCTAGCTGATGCATATAATGTTCTGTAAAATAACATAAGGGTCATAGCATGTAGAGGTTGCTAAACGTGTTACGTTCCTATGTTCTGCTGAAATAATACATAGCATATTTAGGCTACATAATGCATGTTGCTTTCCTATTGTATATTATATGCTATTGATATTTGTTAATTTTGTTTTCATTGTCTTATGAATGTGTATCATGTCTAAAATGGCAACATCCCAAACTTTGACATTGACGCCATTTTATATAATTAGATGGATGCAGGGTCTATAACTAAAATAATTGATTGATATATATATCGTGGGTGAGTGAATGATTGTTGTCTAGTGCCAAGTGAACACTTTTGTCAGCAAGAAAAAGTTTTACTCCATGAGATGATAATGTTCGCTAGATCAACATTCTTAGTTGGCTAGCTCACTGAAACAGCAGTCCTCGTGTAGACATGTCGCTCCACTCGCACGTATTATCCTGATTATAAGCTAACAATTCTTTGCTCTCACTCATTAATGCTGCATGCTTAGTGGAGAAGGAGCAAATTCCAATGTTATAGTCTGGTTAGACAATACAGGGGCTGGAACCCACGATCTACTGCACTCGAGGCGAGCACGATAACCATTACACCACCGATGCGGTATATGCATGTATATCGGTGTAAAACAAATTCAGTCTCTAAATTGATGGGGAAAAATAACCTGACTTTTCAATTTTCAACGGAAGCTTTGCATAAAAATGAAATAAAATTAATGATGTTTCATGTAAAAAAAAATTAATAATTTGATGTTTGTTTCATGTGAAAAAAATCAGGTCCTCCATTTTTTCAAAATGGTCGGTCGCCAATGATTTGTGGGTACTACGTATTATCTAAATGTACAATAAACTACTCGGTATGGCACCTTTGGAATACATATACTGTTTTCTATTTCAATCATGAAACTGTTATGTGCATATTGGTCTAAAAAGAACAATATTTATATTATTTTGTTCAAATGCTTGTTAACAAACAACTTCATGAGCCCAAGCTTCTTATGAAGCAATATGCTATGAGCATTTAAATGTTTGAGTTTCTATACATATGAGTCTTTCGAATTGATGCTCTGCACGACAACAAAAATCTTTAAAAAAAATCCTGAATTTAATGTAGGATAACAAAGGAATAGCATTTTTATTTTCATGGAACACCCTCATGATAAAGGATGTTTGGGCTAATAAGAATAGCTTAACCCCGTCACTTTGTACTGAACTGTCTCTTCCAATCCAGAAAAGTGAGCGGTCATTTATATGTTTGTTAGGGGAGAGTAAGTATAACTATATCAATTATGTTCATAAACAAGCACACAGCAAGTATTATCTCAACCTTAATGTAGCGCTCATCCTGCTTACGTTCCGGGGAACCAGAGTTTACCCCCGGTTTTTAGTGGGTTCATGTTATCCGATCTTTAGTTATATGTGTTATGTTTTATAGATCGTTGATTGTCCTTTTGTACTTTTTCTTTTGGCCATTGGGTTGTCTGTCCTTCTTAGATTTACGGATTCTGATTACCCCTTTGATATGTTCAAACTTATTGTGAAAAATACAGTTTTTTTTAAATTGATAGCATAAACAATATATTACCTTACACCAGCAAATAGTGTTCCATTGGCGGCACCAAAAGTAGAACATAAAACAAATATAGGCATGATGATACCAGCAGAACCAAGTACCGCATCACCCCATTCCTGAATAAAAATCAACCATATTGCATTTACATTTCACACATATCATCAGCTAACATATATGTTTTGCGTTGTGTTGAATAAGATAGGTAAATATGTTTGTTTTCCAGTATAAAGTTTCTGGAGTCACCTTCATCAGGTAAATTCAAAGTCAAAAGATTGGAAAGCTAAATAATATAAAAGACTTTGAGTGCAAGAAAACCAAAACCAAATGGGCTAATCAGGATATCCAAGATCTGCTTAATACAACATTACTACAAATAAATTAAATCTTATCCTAGCTCCACTATAAGGTTGTAATTATAGTACTACTGAATAGATACAAGTGTAATACATATCAAGCTAATATTGTGTTCTTCGCACTTTTGCACTATTGGATTTCAATATCCGTTCTATAGAAAATTTACGTCTTTTTGTAAGATGTTAGACTGGATGTAACAGCCAATGTCTCTATAGAGTCGCTTAGTACTCGCGAAGAATTATGACAGTTCAATGAACAGTCTGACTCTTAGAACTAACCCCAGATAGTGATTGATCTACTAATACCATCATCATTGGTCAAGATAGCATTGCGTTCTTAAGGAACGTGTCAACGATTTACAGTAGTGAATTCATCAACACAATTCAATACTGTGTCGAAGATAGTTATAAAGGATACCTATATGAGGATGTTTACTTACAACAGAAGGTTAATAAGTTCAGAGTTTAATAATCCATTTGTTTCCTGAGCAGAATATACTTGAAGGATGATTATTTACCAAAATAAAATCGTGTCGTGCCAACTAAATTGGATATTAACGGTAACGTTATATTACTATCAATACCTCTGCTGGTTTCACATTTAGTCTCAGAGGGTATCATCTGCCCAGTAGTAAGTGTTTTGTTACATATATACTTATGTTTGAAATATACAATGCCTATCTAGGGCCATTGCGGTTTTTCCAGTTTTCCGGTTGTTGACTGATTTTGTCTGTTTGTAGACTTATGAGTTTTGCCTTTCCTAAATGGAAGATTGCTCGGTGTTCGGTAATTTTGTTATTACCCTTATTTATTAAAACTAATGTAAATCTATTTCAGGCATAGGTAACTGTAGCAGATTTAGGTAACTGTAGCAGACATAGGTAACTGTAGCAGACATAGGTAACTGTAGCAGATTTAGGTAACCGTAGCAGACATAGGTAACTGTAGCAGACATAGGTAACTGTAGCAGATTTAGGTAACTGTAGCAGACATAGGTAACTGTAGCAGATTTAGGTAACTTTAGCA